>JAQHUG010000027.1:5879778-5894840 GCA_028555095.1 Dicrostonyx torquatus | reverse complement strand
CCCTCCCCTCACCACTAATCCATTCTCTCCCCTCCCCTCACCACTAATCCTTCCTCTCCCCTTCTGCCTAAGTCTTTCTAACAGGAGAATAGAATTCAGTTCTCTCGGGGTGTCCACTCCTCCTTCAGGATGAAACCAGGACAGGATCTGCCACTAGATTGTCTGGCAGGATGCATCTCTCTTCTCTCCTTTAAGCTGTTTGTTGTCCCTCCTATCTGAAATGCCAATGCCTTCTCTCCCTTCCCAGCCTTTGTACTGAGGAGTCCAAGAATAAGAAAAAAAATATGCATTCCAAATATAAAAATGTAAAAGTAAAGAAATATAAAGTTATAAGTCTAGGAAAATGAGAAAAGACTATCAGCAGATCAAGGCTCAATTGTTCACAGTGAGCTTAGGTCATTCCATTAAACAACTGGCTGTTTTATTTACAAGGCCAGAGCTTCTGCCTGCAAATTGAGAGTAGTGTCCTGGCCATCCCTGATAAATGACAGATGTGAGCTTAGTTAACCTTTAGGAGACACAGATATGTGACCTCTGGGTTAGACACTCCATTATGGAAAACTAGTGCCACCAAAGCGGGGGCATGGGACTCCAATATACACCTGGAGGTACCATAGACAGTGGACAAATACAATGGCTTAATTAATGAGCTCTGATAATGGAGGTTGTAAAGTATGGCAGCCAGTATCTGAGTTTTATCTTGAGATAGTGTGAAAAGCTTTCTGCTGTCTCCTATGTTCTAAGCCTAAGAACTAGTTAATCCTAATTTATTAACCTTCTAGTATTACTAACAGTCCCTTTTCTGACTCTTGCTAAAGACATCTGTTTTCTTGCAATTAGTGACTTTTGCTGTAATCTCCTCTAAAACATATTTCATGATGGCTGCCTAGTTACCCATTGACGTTAGAACTCACTCCCCTCTCGGGTCTCCACTGACTAACCCAAGGGTCTGGGCAAGGTTCTAAAAATTCCTTTGCCCAGACCTAATGCTTAGAGCCCCTACTATAAAATGTGGGTTCAGAACCAGCCTTTTGCCACAGCCTAACAAACACCATCTCTGGCTATGGTCTCAGCTAGCTGATAAGCTTCTGTGCTCCACGGTGTTTTCCTTTATTTTTATTTTTTATTTTTAAGTTTGCTTTTGGTTTTCCTAGGATCTTGGAAATAAATAAATAGATCTAAAATCTGGAATAAAGTTTGCTTCTGGTTTATTAGATTTGGTGGTGTTCTCATGAACCCGATGGATTTTTTTCCCAGGATGCTTTTCCTGCCCCCAACCTTACCTTTGCCCATCTACATTGAAAATGTGCACTCATCCCTCAAGTCCAAATCCAACTCTTTAAAGTTGTTTTGACTCTCCTAGGCCCGGAAGCTGCTCCTCCATCCCATTCCAGTATACTCCATCATGCTACTCAAGAATCACATTGTATTTTGCTCACCTGTTTCCATAATAAAGGACAAGGTAAAGAAATTTCTCAAATCTTTGTTCTCCTGATGGTCG
This sequence comes from Dicrostonyx torquatus, assembly GCA_028555095.1. Classification (NCBI taxonomy): domain Eukaryota; kingdom Metazoa; phylum Chordata; class Mammalia; order Rodentia; family Cricetidae; genus Dicrostonyx; species Dicrostonyx torquatus. Next base: position 5,893,339 of record JAQHUG010000027.1, on the reverse strand, counting down.
AGAAGTTCTCGGCATGTAGGCATCACTTGGAACTTGTTCCTAAAAGGAGTGAGTGAATGACTTGAAGACATGAATGAAGACTTGTTGGTCAGCGTACCGAAGGGAGCACTCGTTGAGATTACGGCATGAAATGAATGAAAAGTTCGGAAAAGACAAGAAGCAAGGAGGCCAGGCTGTCCCCTGAGTGAGCTATTAGCACTTGTGGTAAAGTCTTCAACAATGTCAGCAAGTAAGGGGAAACTCCTTGAGGCAGGCTGAATTCCAGGTGATGTATACACCACCCCTTCCTGTAAAGAACGCCTCTCCCTTTTCCAGGTTCAGCCTGAACAAAGCAAAATTAAGACTATAATAAACTTATTACCTTTTTAAATTATCACAGTGCTGAGCTAGAAAGATTTATGCTGTTTAAGATGAACTGATCTTTGAGGAGAGTCTGTCTCCCTTACCATGGATATCGAAAATTAATTACATTGCCCAAGGACATTCTTTCCTAATGCATCAGAGCAAGCTCACACCTTACAAGGTAAAAGTTGTGTCATATCAAACCAACCAGGGGACCAGAAACAACATGGGACTCTGGAGAGCTAAGGTTCCTTTCCAGCCACACAGGCAGTTAGGATCCTGTCACATTTAATGCCAGGGATGTTGAGATCCCTGAATATAATGTCTGTCACCATCATGCAGGGGCTCCTGGGAGCTGCAGGAATGATAGTGTCTCCCCATCCTAAGACAGCGTTCTTTAGGACTTGGGCACCTTCATGCCTGCCACTCTGGCTCCTCTTCAGTTTTTCTAGAGGCCACTACATGGCAAATGTCCTAAATCTTTCCTCACAGCTGAGAAACAGAGCTGCCTAGGAGGTTAATGACCCAGGATCACATTGAGTTGGAAAGCCAGCCAGGCACTGTGCCCAGGAACAGTAACTTACGAAAGGCTATTTTACCAAGTTCTCTATGAGGCTTCATCTGTTCTTTATTTAAGTCTGGGGTAAAATTAAATTTGGGCAAGAAGGATAGAAATATAATTAAAGGATCTGGCAGGAGACTGTAAACCCCAGGGGAGCGAGTCATTCCATTGTGCCTTTTTCTTTCCTTAATTTTAAGCTGCTTGAACATGCATGTGATTTTCTTTGTTTGTTTGTTTCTTTTTCCTAAATGTTCCTCTTCCTGTTAAAAGTTAATTCTTAGAGCGCCAAAGCCCAAGCCTTTCAGCACCTGGCTGCCTTGGGCCTGATCTCTCCTAGATGAACCCTACAGGAGCTGACCAAGTGACTCAACTTTGGTCTTTTAAAACCTTTTAAAGTTTGCATTAGAGATAATGGCATATGTATACAGGAGTTCACAACAACGCAAGTCTAAACAGAAAACCTAGCCCAGAGAGATTATAAACCCATTTACTATCTCAAGACACTATGCCATTTCCAGCTGCCCCAAGGCAAAATGAGCTCAAGAGTTGAAGAAGAATGTCTCCATGCAGCTTTCTCTGCTCCTACCTCGATGGCACTGGGAAAGGCCCTCCGAGGAGGGTCACTTGGTCTGATTGCAGGCTAACCAACCTTTAGAAACTCTGACAATCCCAGAGTGAAGAGATGCTGAAGGCCCTGTTCATAAATTGTACAATGCTCTGAAATGTGAAGAACTGTTACTAATGTTTCTCAGGATTCTTGGAGCCTCAACAAGCAGAGGTGTTCAACAAGTGGACAGGAGGTATTCCGCAGTGCACACCTTTTGTTCAGACTCAGTGCTGAATCGATCCCCACCCGCCATGCTGAACTGATCATTACCCGCCATCTTGTTGTTTTATTTTTTTCCTGCATACTCTCACTACCTATCTTGGTACCACTTTTGTTTTATCTCTCTGTTCATAAATAATCTTGCTAACAAGCTTCTTTCCCCACTTCCACCCAGGCTCCTCCAGTCCCAGGTCCTCGTTTTGATAACCAAACAATACCAACTCATGCTGGCTTTGACTAGACTTTCTCCAAAGGACAGCTAGCATTTTCTTATTCTAGAATATTTCCGATGGGCAGAATCCCCAGACAGCAGTGAGAATCCAAAAAAGAAGCAGCATAGGCACATGAGGGAGAACAGAGAAGAAAGAGTCTTCCAAGCAGATGCAAGCTCTTCCTTTGGATTATGGAGAGACATAGTCCCCTTATGAGAAGGTTTAGGGACCAGTGATGACCAAGATGAAACACAAGATCTCATGGAATGCTACAGTGCAGAGAGGGAGATGATTAGGAACAAGAAATGATAAAACTGATAATAAATAAATGATAAATACTTCAGATGGAAACAATTCAGGGTAAGGAAACCAACAGAAGACTTGGACTAGGGGGTGTTGTAATAGGTGCGGGTTTTGTTCCCAGCACCTGAGAGGAGCGCGGGCCCTTTTGTTCCCAGTGCCTGGCTCCCGGCCACGGCTGCTAGTTTATGCCCGAAATGATTACACACAAACTGTATTCATTTAAATACTGCCTTGCCCATTAGTTTTAACCTCTTATACATATTAGTCTAACCCATATTTAGAAATCTGTGTCACCACGAGGTGGTGACTTATCAGAAGATTCTAACCTGCATCCATCTTGGACCGGAGCATCATGGCATATGCCCACTTCCTTATCTCTCACCACCTTCTATTCTGTCTACTCTGTTCACCTAAGGGCTGTGTCCTCTCTTATAGGCCAGACAGTCCTTTATTCAACCAATAAGAGTAACCCAAATACAGAAGAACCCTCCTACACCAAGATCCTACACCAAGAGGGTAGTTAACTCAGATGGCACGGTAAAGGGCAAGGATTGTGCCTTGAGTTTCCTGGGTAGCCATCCCACCATGTCCATTAGAGCCAAGGAAGTTCTGCTAACTGCTGGTTTCCCTCCCAAGGAAGGTAAAGCAAGCCATCAGTGTAGATAACGAAATGCTTTTGACTTGGGTCCTTGAAATTATGATTAAGAAAATGACTTCTTAAACCCTAAAGCCCCCCTTACCCCCACGTTGAGACCTTCCCATTGGCTGAGTGAACAGCTTCTTCAGGCCATTTTGATTGGGGTTTTTAGTCCCCAGCAGCCACAGACACTGTTGCTAAGTTATGCCTCTCGTGGGTTATTGTTCCCTCCCCAGGTAGTTTACCCATCTAGTCACTGACTGTTCTGCCATGACAATCTAAAAAGACCAAGTTCGTCTTCTTATATTTCCAGGGATGGCATTAACAGTCTGAGGCACTGCTTAATGCACCTAGCGTATCAATGACACCTGACAGATGTCTGACAGACTGAACCGAGTGAACAAGTCACGGGGCTGCTTTAAAGGTGAAACACCAAAGGAGGTCCTCATTTCCCCCAAGACATTCCAAAATAAGACTGCAAAGTCCTTTCTAGGTCACAGAAAGCTTTCATGTATCTCATATAATTTCACCTTAACCTTGTACTACTCCAGGGAGCACCATTATCTTCACTTTATGGATAAAGAAATAGAATAAGGAAGGTTAAATTGGCAAGGTTAAATCAGCATCGCACTTAAGCAACGCTCAAGGATGGTTGGCTTCCCACACTTTTCTGGACTCCGTAAATAGATGGGGTGATGCAGTTGATATCTGAGCTCTGGATATGTCTTTAAAAACGACCTGTGTGCTTACTGACCTAGGGGAACAAGGCTGCCGTGAATGTCAGTGTGTCCGAAACCCAATGAGCACTGGTGAGACCACAGATTTGTTCCCAGATGGAGCCTGTTTCCACTCTAGCTCCACCAACGCTGTCTGCACACCCAGAAGACTCATGGGACAGAAGGCTCTAGAGCAGCCAGGGGACATGAGACAGTGCTAGCCATGCGAGAAGAGAATCTGAGTTCAGAGCCACGGAACCCTTGTAAAGGTGGAGGCAGAGCTTATGTCTCTAGTATCAGTTCTAACAAGAGATGGGAGGTGGAGACAAGAGAATCCAGCAAGTTAGGGGTCACTATCCTGGCATTATCAGCAGCAAACAACAGATTCTTTCTCACATGAGGTGGAAGCTGAGGACCAACACTCCACTAAGTTGTCCTCTGACCTCCACTTTGGCATGCATATGTCTGTACTCACACACATGAACATGCACAAACACACATGTATTAGGGTTCCCTAGAGGAACAAAATCAATGGGGTGAAACATATATGTAACGGAAGAATGGAGAGCTGAGAACTTAGTCATTGCTCTGTTCCTAAGGCTGGGTGGTTCCTTAGCAGTTCCAACATGGTGTCAGAAGCCAGGAAGTTTCTGGAAGCCTGTTGGTCCCTAGTCTACAAAAGAAGCTTAAAAATACTGGTTATTGTTGCAAGAGCTGCAGCTGTGTTCTCAGCACCTGAGAGGAGCTTTTTGTTCCTTCCCACCCAGCTCTCGGCCGCCAGTTAGCTTATGTCTGAAATAACCACATGAAAATTGTATTAATTAAATTACTGCCTGGCCCATTATCACTAGCCTTTTATTGGCCAACTCTCACATCTAAAACTAATCCATTTCTGAAAATATGTATCGCCACTTGACTGTGGCTTACCGGCATGAGTCTAACCAGTGTCTATCTCAGGCTTGAGAATCACAGCGTCTCTGGCAGTGCCTTCTTTCTCACCGCCTTCCGTTCTGTCTACTCCGCCCACCTAAGGGCTGACCTATCCTACAGGCCAAGGCAGCTTCTTTATTAACCAATGAAAGCAACAGAAATAAAGAAAAACCCTCCTACACCAGGTTATATCAACAAAGAGAGCAAGAGCAGCAGCAGGAGGGCAGATTAACTCAGTCGCAAGAGGGAAGCCCCTGGGAGGAAAGGCAAGCTGCTCTCCCTTCTGCCATGCCCACATCCAGGTGGGTCATCTCATGTCAAACATGGCAGTCAGCCACTTCTAATTTGTGACAAGTTAACATTAAAACCAACCACAGTAATATATAAACACCTACATACCACACATCCAGGTGGGTCATCTCATGTCAAACATGGCAGTCAGACACTTCTAATTTGTGACAAGTTAACATTAAAACCAACCACAGTAATATATAAACACCTATATACCACACACACGCACACACACACACACAATTTTTGAAACGAACCCTTGCCTTCTAATGCTAGGAAATGGCGAGTTTTATTTTTCCATTTTGAAATTCACCTTTGTTTTTAAATTTCATTTTATTTCTGGTATACTTTTATTATAGATTTACAGAAAAACTGTGATGATAATACCGAGTTCCTACAAAGCCCCATGCCCAGTTTGCCCTATTACTGAGGTCTTAGACTTCAGGGTGTGTTAATCATAGTTAATGCACCAACATCAATAAATTGTTAGTAGGTAAAATTTATACCTCATTCATTTTTCCTGTTTTACATATTTTCCTTTATGTTTTAAAGGATCCCATGTTACATTAGGTAATGGTGTCTTATTTGACTCTTCATGGCTGGAACAGTTTTTCAGTTTTGTTGCAGTGGTGGTGGTGGCGGCGGCGGCGGCGGTGGTGTGTGTGTGTGTGTGTGTGTGTGTGTGTGTGCCTGTTTTGAAGAGTGCTGTTTGGCTGTGTTGTATAAGGTGCATTCATTTGGATTTCTCTGACATTTTTCTCACAATCAGCCAGTGGTTCTGGGTTTTTGACAGAGACCATAATGCTCCAGTGATATTTGCATTCTGTGTTTTCAAGAGTACATTCTTCCACCGTGATTCATCACGGTGATGCTGACCTTCATTCCTGGCTGAGGAAGTGTTTATCAGATGGCTTCTCTCTAAGTAGTCCTTTTCCCCCTTTCCACAGTAGGCCCTTAGGAAGGACATGAGCTCAGCCCACAGTTACGGAACAGGGAGTTACACTCTGCATCCTTGAACACAGATTATGTACATGAAATTACTTGGAATTCTCCAGGCATTTGGCGATTCCCCTTCCTTTTACTTGTTTTTCCCCATCATTTGTTTCTATCCATATATAGCTAAGGGTTTTATGTTATTTTCTGAAATATGCTGCTTGATTTGTTCAGTTGCTCAAATTGCTCTGGCTTTGGCCACCACCAGAGGCTTTTTCCTTTGGCTGACTGAACTTTCAACCCACACAGATGTTCTGCAGTGACAGAAGAGGGTTATTGTTACCTTGAACTCTTCCACGAATTTTCCTGTCATGTCCCAGCCTACCTCTCCTATGCTTTACCCGTGCAGTCAACCTGACACATTCTGCTTATCGTCACTTCTGCTGTGGCTGTGACATCGCCATGACAGTCTCAGCGAGAAAGGACTGTAGAAAGTGAAACACACGCAGGCAAATCATAAACACCATTTAAAATCACTTCTGCTCCCCTCGCACACATTGCTAGAGCTTCATAGTTTAAATTAAATAAGTAAGTATTTTCATATTCTCAGGCTGAGCTTGTGAATGAGTTGGAGGAAGCAAAGGGTATAGCCTTGCTTCCTGAGCTGTGGCAGGTGGGAGTATGGGGGATGGGACAGGACTGAGTGACGGACACACGGCTGCACAGCGTTGGTGTGCCGGAACATAATGTCTCCAGCTCAGTTCATTTCCAACGGCAGCTTCACAAACTAAGTTGGGCTTCAGATACGCAGACCTCGGGCTTGGAGGAAGCAGGAAAGCATAAGATACAAAAGACACCATCAGGGAATTTACAGCTGTGGAGCGTAAACAACTGTTCTCATGGTGTGATACATTCCACGGGCAACAGAAATGTACATCTACAGAAAGCATGGCTTAACCGGTTCCTTCCACCCGACTGAACACTTAGCCAAGCCTATCCCAGGCTGGGGCTCTCACGTTTTCTTCCTTTAGGTCCTTGTCACTATGGGCCTTTGTTTTGTAGGACTTTGTTTGAGTTTTAAACCCCATGCCCTGGCCAGGCATTCAACACATGAATAATCAATTTGACCATGCAATGCTATCTAAAATCCTAGATTGCTAGACCTTTCTTGAGAAGTCCATACTTTCTCCTGGTGTCTGCTTTCACTCTGAAATAAACTTTCTCTGGCTTACTTTGTGTTGTCTTTAAATCCTTCCACTGATGGTAGCAAAAACTGGAAAAGCTAGGTAGCGGTCTCCTTCCGGTCTCTCTCTCACAGCCTTTGAGACCTCTGCAGCCTTCACCCACCAGCATCCATTCAGTTGTTTCTCTTTACTTGTTAAATGTCCCAGCAGCCACCTAAGACTATATGTCTTAACTATATTCTATTTTTTTTTGGTGTCTTAGCTAGGGTTTTTATTGTTGTAAAGAGACACCATGACCGTGCAGCTCTTATAAAGGAAAATATTTAATTCAGGCTAGCTTACAGTTTCAGGGGTTTAGTTCATTATCTTCATGGTGACGCACAGGCAGACATGGTGCTGGAGAAAGAGCTAAGAGTTCTACATCTTGATCCACAGGCAGCAGAAGCAACTGTGTATTCCACACTGGGCATAGCTTGAGCATATGACACTTCAAAGCCTACTCCCACAGTGACACACTTCCTCCAACAAGGCCACACCCACTCCAACAAGGCCTTACCTTCTAATAATGCCACTCCTTTTGGGGGCCATTTTCTTTCAAACCACCACACTTGGGTGCAGTCCTGACTAACTGTATATTAGGTAATACTAGTTTCATGTAGAATTGAGACATGATCAGATATTTGGGGACAATAACCTGGAGAGCTGTAAGGATGGGGAAGGACACGGAGGACGATTGCGGTGTGCATGTGTGTGTGCGTGTACCCTTGTAGGAAGCAGGGGCCTCAGAAGAACGGCATATCAGTTGGGAAGTTCAGATGTGAAACAGTGAATGCATGTTTTAGCAGCAGCTCCTGGGATGGGATAAATAGAGAGATGGAAAGGAGGATGAATTTAGAGCATGTCCCAGAATCATCTGGGGTACTTATTAAAATATAAATCTCAGGGTCCTGCACCCAGACATTTAAATTTAAGAGAACCAGCATGGGGCTCAAATACTTTTATTTCTGATGACTCTCCTTATGTCATGGCTGGGATTGACCATCGGGAGACTCTGGGAACTTTCCTTTACAGGACTCTGTGGTCAACAGAATACATCAAGAGAAGCAGAGGGAAAAGTCACCTTTTGCTCTTGCCACCTAGGAAGATAAAGACAGAGTAGAAGTTTGTTTGGGACAAAAGGGGATGAACTGAGTTTAGGTTATCTGTAGCTTGAATTCCTGTGGGATCCCCAGGGGAATATATTTATTGGGCATTTGGATATTTATGATATTATGTTTGGGAAACAGGAAGAGAATGAATCAAAGGACAGGCTCTCACAGTTCAAGAAGCTTCATTTGTGCCTGGAAAGCTGGCTCAGTGGGTAAGAAGAGCTTGCTATGCAAGCATGAGGATGGGAGACCTGAGTTCAATCCCCTACATCCACAGAAGAGCCCGGGCACAGCCACACATGCCTGTAACCTCGGTGTTGGAGGACAGAGACAGGTTAGCAAGCCTATAGCCTCGTGTTCAGATCAGCAGGTGGCTGGACCTGGTTTTGACTCTACAGATGGTAGGCCCGGCCCAGGGGGACAGTCACAGCTCCTGCGTGTCCTCTTTTTCCTATGGCCTACTCCTGTTCTCATTTTCTCTGGGAGCCACAGGGCTTCCTTTAATTCTCATATTGTTTTGCACCAAACAAAACCCTTTCCTACCTAAGGAAGATCCCTTGCCTGCTGCCATGATCTGATTACTCTACCTAAGCAAACTACCTGCCTTATCTAGTCCAGCAGCCTGGATTTGTGTGAGGTCTGGAAAAAAAAATCAAAGTTAAATTTGTGAAGCTGACTTGACATCTCTCCTAGTCATTCGCCTTTTCATTTCCAGAGATTTCTAACTTCCCCCCACATCCTGGTGTGCTAATGAAATACATATTCTTTTTGGGGTTGCTGCTGGGCACACAGAGAAGCCCAAGTGCATTTCCTAATGGTTTCTTTTCCAGCTGAGCTGAACAAAACCAAAGCCACAAACCACCAAGGAGGACCCAAGATATCTGAAATAACAAAAGAAGCCATTTAAAAGGGCTAAAAATAAAACCAAATCAGATACCACTGGGATTCTCTGCAGTTGTTTTATTAAAGGATGGGGAGATTGTCTTATATGCATATAAATGCATTGCCTCAACAAATTTTCTTATATTAAGTTGTATACCAAACAACCAGCTATTTTGGTGCTATTAAAAGGGTATATACCGAGGACAGAGGTGGCTCTATCGGTAAAGTGCTGGCTGTACAAGTGTGAGGAACTGAGGAGTCTGGCACACATGTAAAAGTAGCAACACATGTTCATAACCCCAGCTACAGGGGCCAGAAACAAGTGGATCCCTAGAGCTCACTGGCCAGCTAAACTAGCCCTATCTATGAGTTCTAGGCTTGATGAAAACCCTGGCTCAAAAGATAAGGTAGAGACTAAGAGCAAATCAGCTAGCAGTGACCTCTAGTCTCCACACAGAGCAAGCACCCATGTGCACCCTCACATGTGTATATCACATACATACATGCATACACAAACACACATACTACATATCTATATAATATCCCCTCATCTAAACACTCCTTACTTTTGCTCTCTCTCCAGCCCCTACCACTTTGTCACTAAGAACCGACTAAGTGACTAACAAACTCCCCTACATTCCCAGACATTCTTTGAACATCTGCTGTGTTTCATTCCTTTGATGAAAACACAAGATAACTGTCATCTGCTATGACCTGAATGTCTGTGACCTGCCGTTCATGTGTTGAAACCCTAGCCTCGCTGATGATAGTATTGAGAGGAAGGGGCCTTTTACATCAGAAGAGCAGATTCCTGGTGAATGGGATTGAGGCACCTAACAAAGAAAGTGGAAGGAGATGCCCTTTCCAATGGGCACAGGCACAGAGGGAAGGTGCTAGCTATGGCTGACACCAAAGTCTCCCAGCACCATAAGCTTCCATTTCACAACCTCTAGAACTTGGAGGATTGCATTTCTGTTGTTTCTAAGACACCTGGCTTATGGTATGTTGTAATAGCCGCCTCAGTGTTTCTACATGGCCCTACTCTCCCACAGTCCAGGCTCAGATGGCGGGATAGGTGTCTCCTTTCTTCCGCACTGCTCCTTTCAGACAATTATTCCTAAAGCCAATGGAAACCACACGACCTTGCCATTATAAACACAACTCTTCTCAGCTGGGGCTGGTTATGTCACCCCATTCTCCATCTCACTAGTCACCTCCCTCCCTCTCTGGGTGAAGAATTTAGGACCTTCTGCCTGATCTTTGTCTCCTGCAAGCACACACTCCCATTAGCGTTGAAGCAGGCCAGCTGCTTTCCCAATAAACGGGCATTCTGAACTCATGAACCTCCTCACCCCTACCCCAGCTCATCTGCTCACCAACGCATCCTGGTGTCACCCCGTCACAGATCCATATGTCTTCCCAAACCATGGTTTTGCAGCTCTCATCTTCAGACCCTTCTTACCAGCACTTCTTTGCCTTCAAAGAAACCTTCACTCTGTTAGTTGAGCTACCTGTTTATCCTTGGTTTGCCTCTCATGTCATCGGTCAGGATCTAGCGGGGCCAGCCTCCCCCTTGCCATTGCTTCTATTCTGTCCTCTCTGTCATCACAAATTGAACAGTCCCCCTTTTGTCCCAATGCCTCCTTCTCTGAACAGGTCTCAGTGCAGACCCTAAGGATATTTTTCCAATTCAAAGTCCAGTGCACTCTCAATTAAGAAGGGACTGTGCTGAGAGTTGATCGGGCGCTCGGAATTCCTAATGTTTAATTCTTCCCCCAGAGAAATCATTTTGGCTTCTGCCTTGATTTCTAGTCTAATTCACAAAGACTGCTGATGGCACACTGTTCTTGGAAACTTCCCAAGGGCCCAGAGACTGTCTTATTCATCCTAAAGCTTCACCTTCATGGAGATAGGACTCACCCTCCACATTGTAACTCTAAGGCATTTTCATCCCCCTCCTTCTAACAAATCCCATGCCCTTCAGCAACCATTACCCCATCGTACACCACTCCATCCCTAGGCAACCATTAATCTATTTTTGGTCTCTATAAAGTTACCTACTCTGGACATTTTCTGAAATAGATTTGTGCACTCTGTGACCTCTTGCTAATGGATTCTTTCATTTCACATACCTTTTTTTTACACTTATTTTATTGTGGGAGCACACACATGCCACAGAGCACGGTCAAGGTAAAAGGACAGTTTGCCAGAGTTGGTTGTCTCCTTCTACCAAGTGGGTTCAGGAGCTCAAACTCAAGTCTTCAGGCTTGCCAACAGGGGCCGATTCCCAATGAGTCATCTCACCACCCAGAATAATTGTTTCTTTTACTTGTTTGTTTTAGTTTCTTTCTTCCATGTTACATTATTATTTATCTTCAGTATAGCTGATCCATGTATAAGGCCGTTTCAGCCAAGACACTACATGTAAATCAGTGGTCCCAGAATATTACAATGAGACTGAAAACCCCTACTGACTATGGTGGAGTTGTAGCGGTACAACATGCTACCGGTGTGTTTGTGATAATACTGATGTACGTAGAGCTAGCGTACTACCAATTGCAAGTACAGCAATGCAGTTAACGACCATACAACAATATTTGTTAGTGATGCTAAGTACCCGTGCTCCTGTTCATGAAATTCTTGGGCTATGCTTTTGTCAATGCTCTAGAGTGTACTCCGGTGCATTTTTAAAACGTGTGATGCAAAATAATATGCCCTACTTCACCAGCGCAAGCCTTATACATCTCTTGATTGCCAAATCTCTTCATTACCTAAAGAGGCTACCACAACAGCTTCACCTGTACCGTGTAGGTTTGTTAAGTGCAGTCTGTGATGTTTATATAGTGATGAGAGCACCCAGCAATGCAGTTCTCAGAACATATCCCCACTGGCAAACTGAGCATGACTGTGCTTCATTCCTTTGTATTGCCAAATACTGTTCAGTTGATTGTTCAGGCAGCTTTTTCTTGATAAGAAGCTGTGGTTATGCCCTTTGTGCCACCAGTGTCCACTCCATGTTGAGGAACCTGTGGGTGCTAGGGGGATCATTTAGAACCTGTTTCGTATCCTGCACTGGCTACTTTGAGTGGGTCACAGCTTGTGAGTTTTTACTAGTGTTGGTGGCCGTTCGGGAAGTTCCTTGACCTGCCTCTATAGACTAGGCTTTCTGCAGACTGAGGCTGTGGATTTGGTGAGAAATGCACTCTGCCTTTCCAGGGGAGAGGCTACACCTCAGCAGCTTTGTAGTCCCGCATAGCATGACTCGAGTGTAACATTTCTTATTGAAATGTTACATATTTTCTAGAATGAATGTTCTACCGTAGCTATATGGCACATAGCAGTGGTTCTCACCTTCCTAACGCTGCAACCCTTTAATACAGTTCCTCATGCTGTGTCACCCCCAACAATAAAATTATTCCATTGCCATGTCATAACTGTAAACTTCATAATTGTAATCTTGCTACTGTCATGAATCATAATGTAAATATATGATTTGCAACCTCCAAAGGGGTCACAGCTCACAGGTTGAGAAATGCTACTTTCACACTTTATGGGTACTTTAAGGAACATATATTTTAAATAATTTTGTTTAGTTCAGTTGTTGTTTTTCTTAAGAGAGTCTCTACCAACATTGTTTTTGGGCAGTCATTCCAAAGACACTGTCTTTAATTCATCATTATATGCAGACCATAGCAGCTCTTCTGACCTGCCTAGATTTAAGCCCCTCTTCTGCCACTCACTATCTATGCTCTTTGGGGTGAGTTATTAAGCGACTGGTTGCTATCCCACTTGTTATTGGACTGCTATGAGGATAAATGAGCTAACCTATGAAAACTGCCTACCTTGGAGCTTAGAATTAGGCCCCCCGCTGTCAAGGCCATCTTGGAAACACCTGCATGGCTACAGATCACCACCAGGGGGCACCCAGCCCTGTGTGTTATGCTGAAGGACTCAAGGGTTTCTAAGCCATCCCAACAGCCACATTAGGAGACTAACCAGAGGGGAGTGTCTTTCTAGACAACAGAAGGTGGACACGGAAATAGTTTCCTGACTATCAACATCCCATTTCACACAAAAAATAGTTGATCGTGATCCTTCCCCACATCGCTGGGCAATGTTCTCAAACTGAAAAGTTAGCGTACGAGTATGTTGTTGGGGGCCGGCATCTTTCCAGTTTGTGAAATACTCTTCCCATGTACAAGGGTGCTGTTTCCTGAACTGGAGAGAGGAGCAATAAAACATACTCCATTGGTGTCCACTCATTGCGGGGCAGGCTCTATACTAAAGATTCTAAATGGCCTAAACACCTTGGCCCAGTTCGTCCATTCTGACTGAAGCAGGTCCCCAGAGGACTGGATAAGGCTTTGACCTGTGGCCGAGAGATGACTAAATAAAGGCAACAAAGATATTCTGGAGCAAAGAGAGGCCAACTTAATGGAGGAAGCATTTCTCATGATTTTACTTGGAGCGGAACGCAGGAAATAAGGGTGGCCCAGCTGAGGCGTGCCCCTGGAAAGGTCGCTGGCCAAGCTGAGGGGTGCCCCTGGAAAGGTCGCTGGCCAATCTGAGGGGTGCCCCTGGAAAGGTCGCTGGCC
>JAQHUG010000027.1:5831700-5856462 GCA_028555095.1 Dicrostonyx torquatus | reverse complement strand
ACTGTGTGCAGGAGAGAGAGGCTACCACATTAAACACTGCGGGCTGGAGAGCGGGGGCTGTTCAAATGTGATTGTAACTGTGTGCAGGAGAGAGAGGGTAGGTACCACATTAAACACTACAGGCTGGAGACCAGAGACTGTTCAAATGTGATTGTGTGTAACTGTGTGCAGGAGAGAGAGGGTACCACATTAAACACTATGGCAGGAAAGCGGGGGCTGTTCAAATGTGATTGTGTGTAACTGCACAGCATTCTGCAAGACACATTTCTTGCCAAGACCACAGATTCCTCGTCCAGAGTGTGAAGCCATTTGCTAAACGAAACACAGAAAGCACACCTCTGATCATGTTATGATGCTAGGAGTTAGTATTTTAAGATGGGAAATTTCACTGCTGTTTTGGTGAACGGGTCTCAGAGCCATGGCATGTATATGAGGTCACTGTCAGAGGGTCAGGAGGTCTCGGCTGCCGTCTGGCCTTTCCTCTTTGCCATCCTCACCTGGAGTCACGAACCACATCCTCACTTTCCCTGGTGCCATCCCCACCTCTTGTCCACGTGCAGTGATCCCCTGGCACACAGCAGGAAGGAAGTGGGAAAGCAGGGGAGCAGAGAAGAAAGGAAAAGGGGGAGATGAAAGACCAAAAGATGGAGAGGGAGAAGGGCTCTCAGCACACAAATATCTCAAAATCAAGGCTCCCCCTGGGAGCTGGGAACCCAAGGAACAGCTTGTCTTCTTTCTGTACACCCACCTATCTCCTCTTTCACATAGCATCCTCTGCTTCTAAGGGTCATCCTCATTCAAAAGAATGAAAAGCCTTTGGTCTTCTAAGAGTTCTTTCATGCATCTCTTCTGTGTCTCCGCTCCTGCTCTGCTGTCTGTAGCTGTGGGAGAAGGCGACCTGAAAGAAGGGTCGCAGGGTTCTACAGTGCTGCCTGGTTAAGAGGTAGGCATCTGCAGACAGGGAGGGGCATCGCAGGAAGCTTTAGCAAAGAATGCTCATTTTAACTGCAAAGTTCTGAACCGAAAAATTAGGGAGAACTAGCTCCTGGGTGAAGAAGGTTCATTTCGGAAAAGGCAGCCCTGTCTGGGATGGAGTCAGCCTCAGACGGTCATCTCCTTTCCAAATCACAGTCTTCCATTTCAGGGGTAGTGGGTGGAAAAGCACTGGGCGCAGGCTAGGGACTCAGCAAACTGCTTCTGGTACTCATTTTCTTGAATTTATCCGAGATTATATAGTTATGACAGAGGACATTTGAGTGTGTGCACAGAGGACTGAGAATGACATGTGCCCTCCCTCAACCCGTAGGAAATGAAGCTGGGTCACGATGCATCCCCTTAGGAATACAGAGATGTCAGCTTGTCTTGCCACAGAGGTCTGTCCCATGTCCTTTGGGCGTGGCTTGCCATCATGAAATCTGTTTCTTCGTTTGTTGTGCCCTGAATACCTCCCAGGGTTTCTGAAAAAGCTCTGATGAAAACCAGGTGAGGGGATATTGTTCCTCGTGCGCAGTGACATTCAAACGTGGTGGACTCTTCCTCATAGGGAAAGGAGCAAGCCGTGCTCCCCTCCCCCACTGCTACTTCCTCCTAGGAGTTATTGGGAAGACTCCGCTAATTTCCCTCCTCCCTCTCTCTCCTTTCCAAGACATGAGATCCTAACAGAAAGGCGATTGATTTCTGGGGAACAAAACTGGATTGCCTCTGTGCCTTGTGGCTCACACCACAGTCCACCCAATCGACTTCCAAGGAAAAGTGCACAGTTTCTAATTGGCTGGTGACTGCAGGTTCAACTACAGGACACAGATGTCCAGTCTTGGATATCTGGCACAGATGTCCAGTCTTGGATATCTGGGCATTCATTTTCAGTAGTGGTTTGGGGATTCTTCATTGAGGAGGCTTGGGGGTTGCAGAGAGGTTACAGAGCCAAAACAAAGCTATGTTAGCAAAAAAAAAAAAAAGGAACCTGTTCACTTGTGCATATACAAAATTGGTGTGCCTTTGGGAAGATGTGGGCAGAAAAGTCCACATGGCTTATACTACTACATCACCTTGGGGGTGGACGGTGATGATTGTTAAGAGGCTGTCTTTGTTATTTTTCTAGTTATATTGATAAAATATTCAGATAATAGTAACTTAGGCAGGAAAGATTTATTATTATCCCAATTCCAGGGCTCCGTCTGTCATAGTGGGATAGTCCCAGGAACTTGAGTCAGCTGGCCACATTACACCTGTAGTCACAACATGGAGAGTGAGGAATGCTTGCTCAGCTCATCATCCATCCCCATCCTATGGAAAGGTGTCACTGTGGTGGGTGGGTGAGTCTTCCCACCTCCATTAACTAACCTCACCAAGGTATTCCCTCAAACGTATGCCCAGAGACTCATCTCCCAGATAATTCTAGGTGTCATAAGGTTAACAGTTGACATTAACCAACACAGAGGTGTACTGTTGTACGAGGTATGAGTTGTGTTCCCAGCACCTGAGAGAAACACGGGGCCCTTTTGCTCCTTCCCGCCCGGCTCTCGGCCACCAGCTAGCTAGCTTATGTCTGAAATAACCAAACGAAAATTGTATTAATTAAATTACTGCCTGGCCCATTATCACAAGCCTTTTCTTGGCTAACTCTCACATCTAAAACTAACCCATTTCTGATAATATGTATCGCCACTTGATTGTGGCTTACCTGCATGAGTCTAACCAGTGTCCATCTCAGGCTGGAGAATCATGGCCTCTGCCACACTTCCTTTCTTCTCAGAACTTCCATTCTGTCTACTCCGCCCACCTAAGGGATGAGTCCTCTCCTATAGGCCAGGCAGTCCTTTATTCAACCAATGAGAGTAACCCAAAATACAGAAGAACCCTCCTATACCAGTGTACTGGTGACTTTTCACATTGAGGTGACCAGATAGATAGCAGATTTTTTTTTTAAAGGTAGCACCGGGCTGTGGTGGCACACACCTTTAATCCCAGCACTCAGGAGGCAGAGGTAGGCAGATCTCTGTGAGTTCAAGACCAGCCTGGGCTACAAGAGCTAGTTCTGGGATAGGCTCCAAAGCTACAGAGAAACCCTGTCTCAAAAAACAAAAACAAAACAAAACAAAAAAAAAGAGGTAGCAATTATTTTGCTTGATGGTTGTAGAGCATTTGACCCATGGCCACTTGGTCTTTGTGCTTGGCAAAACAATATGGCAGCAGGAATGTGCAGGAGAAAGAGGAGTTCACGTCAGAAAGGAAAGAGAGGGCTTGTGGGAGGAAAGCAAGAAGGAGACAGTAATCCCAACCATCTGTCCCAGTGACTTACATCTTCCCTCTAGGTCCCAGCTCCCAGAGATTTTGAAACCTCCAAGAATAGCTTCCCCAGCTGGTGACCAAACATTCAAACCACAAGTCTGGGATGGACATTATAGCTATACGGATCACAACAGATATACAGACATGGTCGGACTATTAATCTACTTCCTGTCCTCTAATACAGGAGAAACCTTGCAAGTGAATCTAGCCTGAGGGACAAAATGGCTAAAGAGGCTCTTTGTTTCCTTATGCCCCTCATGCTACTCATTTGATTTTCAAAGGCCAGAGAGAGGACACTAATCCTGAGCCAGTTCATTCTAGGGACTTCTTATCTGTCATTTGGAATGTCCAAAGAAGAGGAGAGAGGACTGGACAGTATTGGGGAGCAAGTCATATTTGCTTGGAATTAAATATCTGTTAAGTGATATGTACATATATATTCACATATATATGTAATCTGATATAATGTAAATGATATTAAAATAACATTAACACTCCAATTCAGAAATATTAACTATAACGTTACCAGCTAGGAAGAACTGGTTATAAGAAACTGAAGCCCTCTCAAATTAGCCCTTTAAAGGGTGGAGTAGGAAAGGGTAATTAATTATACAGCTATTGATTTTAAGGGAATTTGAACAATGAGGCATCGGGAAGGTCAAAACTTGGGAAGTCTTGGAACACTGAAGAAACACAAAGGCCTTTATAAGACTGTCATTCACTGTTGCCGTGGTCTCTTTAGTGTCTCTCCATCATTTGGAGGAGTACTTTGCAAACATGAGTGTGCACAGGGATTAGCTTGCTTTAACCAACTGTCAAACTGGCACAGCTGGTGGAGGACAATGTAGTCCCAAGAAACAGATGTACACAAAATGTAAAGGGGTTCCTGCCACTCTCATATGTATTTTTTCTGTCCTAAAAATTGATCTGAGAATTTACTTGATGAAGGCTTCAGCTGGACGTTGTTCTTAGGTGCTGTGTAGTTGGGCCCAGGATGGTTATATCTATACTGCACATGCTCAGACCTTCCCTCTCTTCATTGTCCCCTATAAACGCATCTTCTTACATAGTATTTACATTGTAGCAGGAGTAGGCATCTCACAGGTGAGTTACAGCATCAGTTGGAAGGGCATATACAGGCTACATGCAAACACTGCACCACATTTTACAAAGGCTTGAGCATCACAGATTTTGGTCACCATTGAGAGCCAATCCCCTTCAGATCTGGAGGGTCAGCCATGCTCGATCATAGATAGCAATTAGCTGGGAGCACAAAAAAAAATCAGACTTCTGGCTCCATCTCAAACCATAATCTGTACCCCTATAATCTACCCCTGTAATATATCTTGTTGGGTTTGAGCACAGACCCAGACTAGCTTGTGTGATCTTCCTCTGTATGGTACCTAGTCAACAGATCAGTATGCCCTTCTATAGCGTCTACGTTTACCACTTTGAGAACACTTTATTTTTAAATTTTTATTTTATGTGCATGGGTAAGTTTTGATTGTATAAATGTCCACACCCACACAGGCCAGAAGAAAGTGTCAGATCACCTGGAACTGGAGTCATAGGTGGCTGTGAACTGCCATGTGGGTGCAGAAAATTGAACCTGGGTCCTCTGCAATAGCAGCCATGGCTCTTAACCATTGAGCCAGCTTTCCATCTCCTTATGTAAGTTTCTTAACTTGCCCACATTATCATTTCCTCGTCTATAACAATTGTTACTTCATTGTTTATTTTGGGACTAAATATGGCATGTGTATGATGCAGTATTTGGTACATAAGTCACTCACAAACGATACTTCATTACTAATTACATTGTATAATTATTATCATCTATGCAAATCTCTGTAAATGACTTGTTGGTTATGGTGACAGAAAGAGAATCAATTGCTAGCCGGCTGTTCACACACACACACAAAAAAAAATACATGAAAAAAGGAAAAAATTCAGTTTATTAAACATTTAGAAGAACAAATAAAGTTTTGGACTTGACAGCATAAATACCACCAACATCATGGTGTACAATTACACTAACCTCCAGCTAACTTGAACCTGTTTAACAGATGCAATCTTTGTGGTGTTGCCAAAAGGATAATAGCTAATTGTTATGTCTGGTGAGGTGCTAAAAATTTACAGATTTTAAGTCTCCACTGAGGTATCCATACAGAAACACACATTGCCTTGCATACATTTTGGCAAAATCCATTGGCTGTAGTTACTAAAACTTCAATCCAACAGGACCTATGTTTTGTTCATTTGTTAAGGACACTGATTTAACCAAACTCCTGGAGTTGAATTTGGCTTCACCAGAGGGATGTACTCAGGAGCTCTCAGCAGGAAACGAGCAACGTCAGAGCCAGAGCAGAAGGTATCTGCCACAGAGAGGACATCGCATCTCAGCTTAGTCGCCTGCCGGGGACCAACCTCAAAGTTAAATACTGGCCTATGAAGACAGGCCACGTATAGTCCAGTTGGCCACTGCCTGGGGACCTCATATCTAACTCTGACAAAGTTTGAGTTTTTCCTCAAAGGAACAACAAGGATAAAAATAGATGAACTCTTAGAAACATCAAAGTCTACCTTGCACAATGTTAGTTGCTTCACTTTGGGGCAGGAGAGCAGTTGATATCAACAACTCACCCTGCCCCCAGCTCTTCCAAAAACAAGGCTGTGGCCCTTTCAAGGGCATATTTAGAATTAATGTAAGTTTCTAAACCATGTTAATGGGCTAGAAGGACTCTCTGGGTTCTCTAATCTAGTTTCCCACTCACCTGGTGACTGGATCCAATCATGACATTCTCAGACACAGGGTCCTTCTGCTTCGTGGGATGGTCCCTTAAGAGCCTGTGATATGTAGAGACAAAGCCTAGGCCAGCCATGCCTGATGTGGTTGGTGAATGGCTCAAAGTGCCCCTTCCTCTAGAGTCAGAGGTCATCATTTATAGCCTTCCCAGCCCCTCAAGGCAGCATGAGCAGAGAGACGCGCTGATCATTCATTTGTTTGTCTTTGTTTTTTACTTTCTTTAAAAGTAGTTGAAAAAGGAGATGATATGACCTGGTAAGGAAGTGCTACATGATTCATTCCAAATTATGCCTAAATGACATGGCACGCTACGGCTTGAATGCATTGCTAATGGCCAAACAATGACTGAAAGATGCCTGGGTTGAAATGGTGACAGTTGAAAACAGGACTTTCCTCATGGCCATGACCCGCTGTAATCATCTGACCCTGGGTCCTAGCTTCTCGGGACATTCAGCAGCATTGCCTCATCTAGTTAATGTCCATGGACAGACAGAAGTCAGCCTGGGATAGGAGGGT
Organism: Dicrostonyx torquatus; assembly: GCA_028555095.1. Taxonomy (NCBI): domain Eukaryota; kingdom Metazoa; phylum Chordata; class Mammalia; order Rodentia; family Cricetidae; genus Dicrostonyx; species Dicrostonyx torquatus. The sequence continues at coordinate 5,849,849 of JAQHUG010000027.1, read as the reverse complement.
GACAATGACCTACATATAAGGCACCTGTGGAGACTCCAAAGTGTTGTTTTATATTGTTTTTAATGAGGTAGGTTTCTAAAACCTTTCCTGGCATACAAAAGAATAAGTTTTATCATGGTCTTTTTATGTCTTATGCAGAAAGCATTTGTAATGTTCATTTGGTGCAAATAATTCCAAGAAAGTCCCGGTATGCTTTTCTGTCAGTTACCACTTAATAGTTCCATGAATCTGGATGGTCCACAATACAATGCTTCAACACTCTTCTACTTAAGTCTAGATGTTTTTGCTCTGATGAATACTGTCATTGAACAGGTCTACACTTAGCCTCTTTATCTTCAGAAAGACTGAAAGACTAACTCTCTGTCACCTCAGGGCGATTACCGAATCATCTCTGATTCAGTTCCACGTGAGATTGTCAAAGTACTTTTTTATTTTAGTAATCTACTTGGAAAATGTATTGCAAGTATTATACTCTCTCATCTCCCGCCATCATCTATGGCTTGAAACAAAACAGGTACCCGGGAAGAAATCCTAAAGGTCTCATTTTCCAGAACTCTAACACTAGACAGAAGTGTGGCTGATGGAATGGGAAGGGCACCACCAGATCTGCAGAGAATTCAGATACTGAGGAGGCAGAAAACTGGAAAACATCCATGGATGAAAGGGGATTTTAATCAAGCACAAAATGTGCCTTTGAAGAAACAGCAGACTCTCTTGACAGTATACAACTCAGTGAAACAAAAGACCAACCATCTTGATCGTCAAAACATCTATCAAATCATAAGCCATATACATAGCACCAAGGTCAACCTTACACTGCATGAGGTGCACAGGCCAACAGAGAGCAAAACTACTTGGGGCTCTGGCAACAGCACTCCAATCCGGCAACTCAGAATCTTTCAGGGAACATTTATGTGGCAGATGCTTTTCCTAAAAAACACTGTATCATCCAATAAATATTTGACTAAAACCCATTTTGTGCTTTTGGGTGACGTTAACTGACTTCCTTCTGAGACCTAATAAGAAACAAGAAAGCGTTGGAGTAGGATTCGTCACAGCAAACCTCAGTATTGTCATAAAATTTTAATTTTAAGCAGAAAACATGCTGATGTGTCAGTAATAGGTTTAAAATATTAAAGACTTCAAAAACCCCCAAGCACTCCTCTGAACAGCATTGGTGAATATATATCTTTGCTATATAATTTTAAAACATGGAATAGTTTTCCTTTTTCTCTTTTCTATATATAATATATGTCTTCCAAAATACATTGTCAGTATTTATATCTGAAAAATACTGTACAAAAAAAGAACTTCCTATAATTACTCTGTATAAACATTAAACAATTTAACAATCTCTCCTTTTGGTCTATAGTAAACATTTAAATTGATTGGCTAAACCACAGTTTGTGACAACACCATCCCCTTCTGAGATACACCAGTGTCTTTTACATTCATTTTTCAGAAGTCCACTTGGTAGGCGCACATATGTTCAAAAGCAAACAGAGGGTAAGAAACACAGGATTCAGGATCATTCATTTGTGAGGCATTCAGAGAGGACACCACAGAGGGAAGGAGGCTTTACAAAACACCAACTTTTTAACCTAATTAAATGATTTCTAAAAACAGCAAAATATCCTCCCAAAATATAATTACAAAAAAAAGTGGGCGAACTGAATCTTAAGTAATTCAATCGTTTTGAATATCAAGAAGGAAATGGAACAAAGTTAACTAGAAAAGTGGGAGTGGGCTGGGTGTGGGAGGAGGGAGACGGCAAAACGAAACACATCCATGGCAAAGGCTTCTCCAAGATGCATTATTTTTTGGCTTCCATACCAATAAATCAACCCCTCATTCTTAGGCCTCCAAATGCCCTCTGCTTCCCTGTCCTGAGAATATTCTGGTCATGCGCAAATGCATTACTTTAATTTTGATTTTTAAAAGACAGTGAAATTCCTAGGTAGGGAAAATTTCCTACGTCCACTAGTAATACTCAGGCAGCATGCTCTAGCGTACACTAGGATTATTGCTTTAGGTACAGACAGTGCAAAACACACTCTGTGTTCTATAATGGTACTTACTTATCTGGGGTTGGTAGGATGAAAAGGAAACTTAGTAGGTAGCAGTAAGTAAATACGGGATCTATTAAATCTAAACAGCACTTTAAATTTGACGACAATTATCACCAAAACTGAAAGGAAAACGAGAAAGGGCAGGAGAGAGGAAGTGGGGGGGCACCTATGAAGGGATTCAGCTGCAGCGTAGTGCTAGTACAGTATGTTGTGCACCTTTGTAGCATGGTAACGCATGGTTGGAACAGAAACAAGAGCTTATCTTCTAGGTAACTGAGATCCACTGCTTTACCAGGGCCCTGCTTCCTGAAGCCACGCAGACCCTGGAAAAGTAAGTTTGCTGGAACACGAAGCCAGGAGGAAAGGGGCAGGAGTGGAGAAGGGAGGGGAGGAAACCCCACAGGGGTCTCGAGAGTCTAATAAAAACATGGCACCTTTCTTGTTCGGAGCTAAAAGACAACAAGAGGACTATCTTCCAATGGCAGGTGTGAAGGAACATACACACGCACACATGCACACTGCTGAGCACACACGGGACCGTAAGCACGTGTACACACACACACATACACACAGATGCACACCGAAACATGAGTCGGTCGCGTTTATGCCTCTGGTTAAAGTGCTGATGTCGGAAAGGTCGGTTTGGGTGTGGTGCTACCAGACAGGAAATAAGCTGTCCATCTATTCAAAAGCCAGCCCACAAAAATGCCATCCTACAGGGGCCCGTGCCTGGCCTCGTACTTGGCAAGTATGTTCTTGCATTTGCCCAGCTCCTTCCTTAAGTCAGCCACCTCCTGGCGGAGGGCCGAGTTCTCCTTCTCCAGGAACGAAGCCCGGATTGCAATCTGGTTCTCCTTCAGCCGCCGGGCATCACGGGAGCGCTTGGCCGCCATATTGTTCTTTCTGCGCCTCGCCCAGTACTTGTCATCCTGCTCATTAGTTACAGAAGGAAAAAGAAACAAGATATTAGGTTTCAGCCGCACGTACTGGGTGTCAGCCAGGGGTGTGCTGGGACACCAGCCTGGGCTTCTTAATTCCTGTCTCCTTCCTTCACAGCTTACACGTCTGTGGGAATGGTCTGCCAGCCATGGCTTCCTTCCTAGAGAAAGGACCGACCTGTCACAACAGGCTTGTGTGCCCAGCAAAGCAGAGATCAGAGCTCAGCTGAGAGCTGGAGGCTCACCACACACCCTAAATTCTGTTTCAATTTTCTTCACTCTCTCGATTGAAAGTCTTTTTTAAAAAACTTATTTTTTTTCTTCCATGAATACATATGTAGGCTTTTCTAGGCTGGGACCCTGTCCCTGGAAGGCAATATGGTGATGTTTCTCAGTACTATACATACATACATTTTTTTTTGTTTTTTAACTAATTACCCACTCATGATAGTGTCTTGCATTACCCAGGCTGCTCTTGAACTCACTATGTAGCCAAAGGTGGCCTTGAACTCCTGCAACTGGCTCCTTAGCACCATCATGCCAATTCTCACTAAAATCTATCTTAATGAATACACTGCTGAAAAGCAACTCCAATTCTATTATTTTTGTCTCACATTCTCCATGTACACAGGCACAGGCTCAATTTTTTTTATTATAGAATTGTTTGTAGAAGCTAAAAACGAGAAAAACTAGTCATCTACAGTAGAGGTGATAGCTACATTATCACAGAGCCACACAAAGGGATGGATACTCTATAGTCATTAAAAATAAAGACCTGGGGTGGGGAGACTATAAAGATGTATGTGATACACTATGTTGTGGGGAGAAATAACAGCAATCTGCTGGAGAACGTGCATGTTTATCGCAGTTCGATTAAAATTATCCTTTACTAATAGTGGGAGGCCCAGGTGGATTTGTAGTGGCTAGTATAGGTGTCTCAAAAAGAGGGACCAAACCGGTGAAGCAAGAGACAAGAGGAGGATCCCCCACCCTTTTAGTTCATATCCTGAGCTATCAGAATGTCACATAAGGGGGCATGTACACTTCGGTAATTGAAAACAGAATTTAATAAATGTATTAGCTCACATTACTCAATGTACTCATACCAGTGGCTAACATTTAAAGAATGTATTCTAATTTCCTATTCAATTGAAGCTTACTGGGCTTCAATTACCCTATTTGGAATTCCCATATCTGCCTCCATCATTGCTCTCTCTACCAAGAGGGCTCCTAGGAGGACCGAGGGGGAATCTTTTGGACCTTCTTAATCCATTGATGGGAATGGGATGATGCCAAAAGGAAAAAAAATTTTAAAAACTCATTTTGTATCAACAGCTGCTTCAACGCAGTCCTCTGTCTTAGCAAGGCTGAGACTGTAGTTCATGTCACCTAGAATAAATGGGTGAGGCCAGTCCATCCCCTCTCTCAGGATGCCAAGAGACAGTTGACATTGGAGGGAGTCATTTACAAGGGTGGGGCTCAAGGCTGCAAAAGAAGTGTAGGGTCAGCGGTCTGCCCCTCCACCTGTCCATTATCCTCAGCAGACATGGACCTTTGGTGAAGACTGTGTGTGAGATGGAAAGTGTGTGAAGGCACTTCCTGTCTACTGGTCAGAAGATTGTCACTTGTTCATAAAGTGTCTCGAGACTTCGATATGTTTCCTAATGTGTCCCAGGAGGAAAAAGTGATCTTTACTAAAGCTGGCATGAGAATTCTTAGGGAGGAGGCAGCCCTTTGAGGAATACCTAGATGAGCAAGTGTGGACAGGTATGCTGTGGCTGTTGATGGAACTTGTTCTTTGTGCTTCTCAAAACTGGTGGGAAAGGCAGAAAGGGAGAATGGTTGGGAGGTCCTGGGAAACCCAGTGACATCACTTAGGCGAGGGGACCCAAAGGTATCTTTATAACAGTAGAGCAGCCAGCTTTGACGGAGTCTGTTTGTCTCACTCGGTTGCCATCCCCCATTCCACCCCCTTTAGCGTATCAGGAAGTCTACCACACTTGTCAGTATGCCCAGGAGTATGGTTTCCAAGAACATTCCGATGAAGGGCTGAGTCAGAATGGATCAGAACCTACACACAAGGCAACATGAGGGCAGGAGGTGAGGCTGTCCATGAGAACAAGCCCTCGGGAAGCTACAGAATGGATTTGTCACCCTGTGACAATTCTGACCATGATCAACATCTTAGTGTAACAACCAACTTTTCTTCAGACTTAACTCAGTTTTTGTTCAGTCCTCTTATCACATGGAAGGTGCCTTTTCCCCAGTCTCATCTGCCCACACGTGCAGATGAGCTAGCAGAAGTGTGGAATGGAGAATAAAGCTCGTAAGCAGGAGGGAAGCAGAGAACAGAGCTGCTAAGAAAGGATGGAGAAGATGGGAGTGATGGAAAAAGGGATGCCCTGGCCTAGAAAAACCAGCTCACCTCCTTCTGTCATTCTGATGGGAGCCAGGGAGGCAGGATCTCTAGTAGGAATGATAGATTTGACCCAGGGTCCCCTGTTCCATCCTCTGCCTGCCAGGAGCTGATGCTATCTGGCTACTCAGTTATCTTCACACAGCAGGGACCTACTCATCCCTCCCACTTCTAACAGACCAGCACTCCCCTCTTCTCTACAGACTAGAATTTCTATAAGCCCAAATACAGTGTTGGTGTTGGCTCATTTTAGCATCCCCTAAACCCCCGAAAGATGTCTGTCAAGTGAATGAATGATCCTTAAGCATGGTAAGAAATAGATGTGACTATGTGTTATCAGTTAGGAAACCCCCTGAATATCATCATTTAGCGCTCCCTCAGTATGCACACTAACCAAAGACGAAAGTCAAACACTTGTAGGGAAAACCATTCTTGATTTTCCACCCCATTCTATTGGTTTGCTTATCATCTAAATGCTGAGGGCCCCACAAACCTTGTCTCCCACCACCCCAGCTCAGCCCTGCCTAAGGAAAGAACACCTCCCAGCTCTTCTTCCTGCTTCTCATCAGCTCCGCATCTGGGCCTTGTGGCTTCACCTGCAATTGAAAAAAACCCCTAAGGGCACATTGAAGGAGAAGGTTCCTGCCAGTTCCCTACCCAGCATGTGAGAAGTGCGGGCTTAGCCATGACAGCAGTAATATGTATCATTCCAGCACAGATGGTTGATCATGGCCTCTTTGTTGCCAAGAGTACACGGGCCATTAAGTAGGCTCACTCTTCAAACATGCAAACTTAGAGACTGCGAAGGTCTGGCTAGAGGTTCAATCTACCACTCGTTAGCATCCTGTCAAACCACTTTCCAGTCGACAAGTAGCCCCAGCTGAATAGGCTTCCTGGTTGAGGTGAAGGGTGACTACTCTGAAACACACAGAACTAGATGACTAAGAACTCAAGACCCCAGAAGGCATTCAACTGCGAGAAGGTATTTAACTCGGCTTGGACCCAATCTCACGGCCCCTTACAGTCTAACTATCCAAGCCCTGAGAAGTTTCAATTTTCTGAGATGTTTTTGGTTTTGATTCTTAGGGTGACAGCTCTTGATGTTTTATCCAAGGGCTCCTTGTCTGGGCTAACACGCTACAGTGCCCTTTCCAGAACCCGTCTTACTCTGAAAGTAGAAGTCACATCAGTTCCCCTTTCTACTTCGCCACAGCCTCCACTGTAAAGTGATAACTTTGGACTTCCGTCCTGACACTTGCCCATTCCGCAGCAATTAAGGGGTTCTCAGATGTGAGGATAACAGCTGTCTTTAGATCTTCTGGGTACATCTGCCTCCTGTGTTCTTTCTAGACACGAAAAGGTGGAAACACCGGCCTTCATCAGTTCACCCGGTGTTCCAAACTCTCATCTTCCTAGGGAGTATCTCTACATATGAAGCATATTTAGGGTTTGGCAATGAGGATTCTCACAATTGGAAAGAAGCGTGAACAGAAAAATTCCTATGAAATGGCTAATCGTAAGTAGTTCTGTGCTGGCATAATTTCAGGAATCTCTCTCATCCTAAGGTAAATGTATCAGAATAAACGAGCAAGTCTGTTTCCCTGGATAAATGATGCGTCCCCTTCAACACAGTTGAGGAAACCCACTCTGTGCTAACTGCTGAGTTAACATCAAAAGAACATGACATGGCACACACATGATAGCCATGGACCCACCGTCTCTGCCCACGGTAAGGATCCTGGTCACCCAGAGTCGGCAATATGGAGGGGGGGGGATCCAGACTTGTTTAGACTCCAAGGCACTTGGGAAAATGGTAGTGTTCACTATCAGCAAACAATGAGCAAAGGAGGTATGCCTCAGAAAACTGAGGTCCAGGTTCCCTTCTCAAACCATCTTTTTATTATTATTCTTTTCCTTCGCAGCCTTGAAAGATTTGGGGTTGATACATGGGGCTCATGGGATCCCTTGTAAAGAGGAGCCAATGTGTTTCCTTTGGGGACTTTATCTCTCTCCAGTCTTTTACTGCTTCTCCTTACTCCTGATCAGTATCAAGACATGAAAGCATATTTCAGAAAACTCCTAGAGAAGAAGTATCATGCCAAGAAGTCACATGCCAACAAACACAATGAGAACTCACAGGCCCTTCCTTTCCAAGTGTGTGTAGCGTTCCTGGAACCACCCCTTTAATTTCTCCTAATCCTGCCTTCCGTCTACCCCCAGCCTGATTACCAGTTCCAATTTACCTTCAAATCATCTGGAATGAAGACTTTGCGAGCTTTCTTAATCATGGGCTGTGGCTTCAGTTCTTCCTCAGAGAACTTGCGTTTGCGAGGGTCAAACATTTCTTGCCCTGGGATGCTGGAGAGGGCAAGGTCTGCTGGGTCTGGTTCATACCCGACAGGAACCTGGATGGCGTCAGGGTCAATGGGACTCGGTGTATTTCGGTTTGCTGGCAGCAGCTGGCCTGGAACAACACAGGAGTTTTCAGTTAAACTGACTCTAAGTCAACCCAAGACATAGCCACTTAGTGATTCTCTAGGTGTGTTGAGAATCTTTAACCAACTTATGCCTGGCCCTATTGTCACTTATGAATATGTCCTTATTCATCTTCACTATGTTTCTGAGAACATAGCAGGCAAAACATGATTAACTCATGTCTTATCAGGCAAAACACGGCATATATGTACTTGTTCACAAGCAGAATGAAGAAAGGTTAAATATATATATATGTTGTGCTGGTTAGTTTTATGTCAACTTGACACAAGCTGGTCATTTAGGGAGAGGGAACTCAATTGAGAAAATGCCTCCACTAGATTGGTCTGGGCAAGACTATGATGCATTTTCATAATTGATGATCTATGTGGGAGGAGCCAGCTCACTGTGGATGGTGCCACCTCTCCAAGATAGTGGTCCTGGGTGCTATAAGAAAGCAGGCTGAGCAAGCCTTAAGGAGGCAAGCTAGGGAGTAGCACTCCTCCATGGCCTCTGCATCAACTCCTGCCTCTAGGGTCCTGCTCTGTTTTTGTTCCTGCCCTGACATCTTTCCGTAATGGACTGTGATGCTGAAGTGTAAGCTAAATAAACCCTTTCATCTCCAAGTTATTTTTGGCCATGGAGTTTTATCACAAAAATAATAATCCTAAGAAAGAAATTGATGCCAGAGAGTAGAATGTTGCTGTGACAATGCTGTTTTGGGAAGGACTGTGGAAGGACTTTGGTGTTTGAGCTGGAAGAGCCAATGAGCACTCAGAGATCAGTGGGTTGTTCTATCGGAGCTGGGAAGATAATGCCCTGCAGCATTGATTATGGAGGCCTGGCAAGTGAAGTTTCAGAAAGTTTGCATTCCTTAAGATTCCATCAAGGCCATTTGAGAACCCATGGTTCTGGCCAATGGGGGCTGAAGAATCAGCTGTGATTAACCAGAGATCAAGATCATGGGAGTGAAACCTCTGCTTTACTAGGGACAACTGATGCTGGGTACCTGAGTAGGGAATTTGTTGAGATTAAGAAGAGACTAGCACCACTGAGGTGAAATCTTCTGAGAAATGTTTCCTTGGAGTCAGCACAGAGAAGCTGTGTTCCAGAGATGACCAAGGTTGTAGCTCATGCTGGGAGCCAACCCTGGCCATGTATAAGAGTCTCGCAGATGGTACTGGTTTTGAGGGCATGAAGGTGTCATGGAAAGCAGCCGAGGCTTGACACCATGGGAAACTAGATGAGGCCACTAGGAGATGTGCAGCTTCAGTTGAAGTAGAAGTCCCAAGATTGTAGGGTTCATGGAGAGAAGCTGAGGGTTGCCATTGTGTGGCTGGATCACAGTCCTCAAAGTGAGCCTAGGAGAGGCTATTTGTGAGGGTGCAGCTGAGCTTCAGTGTAGACCCCAGAGGTCAGGACCACTGGAGAAGAAGCACCATGGTGTTTCATCACAGCAATAAGAACCCTAAGACACACATGGAGCATCAACACATGCCAGATGGTGGGATGGATAGAATTATAGGACTTTAAGGATACAGTTGTAGGGACACTTCAGGTGTTTCCCAGGTGAGTCACAGAGACAGACCTCTAATGAGCCAGGTAGGGTAGAGTGTAGTGGTAGAGGATGGAAGGAAATCTCGTGTGCATCTGGTGGGTAGTAAACCACACATAACATAAATGAAGATAGGGGGCGATCCTGGTGATGACACCTGGTCCAGCTGCATCCTGGAACAGACAGTGATCAGCAGAAAGGTACTCCAGCTGCAAAGGGAAGACCGACATTTTTCAAGTCTTTTAGTGTATGCATATGTTGTGCTGTATGTGTGCTTGTCAGGGTAGGTAGGCACAATGTGCACATGGGCAGGCATGTATGATGTGAGGCAAGAAGTAGAAAGTGGGTGTCATTTCTCAATCATTTGCCACCTGTATTTTTCAAGATGGTGTCTCTCATTGAACTTGAAACTCATGAATTTAGTCAGGCTGGCTGATCAATAAGTTTCAGGGGTCTCCACCTGTCCCCACCCCCACTCCCTTTTGAGTGTTCACCGGGCTTTAGGGATTTAAACTCAGATCCTCATGCTTTTGTGGCAGGCACTTTACCAACTGAGCCATCTCCCCAACCCTTTCTTTTCTCTCTTTCTTTCTCCCCCGTATTTATCCCCCTTTCTCTTTATACTGTGGATTGAACCTGCGGCCTTGAGCATTGTAGGCGAGTGCTGTGCCATTGTGCTACATCCCTAGTCCTCCAGTTTGCATGCTTGAGAAGCTATAAAGAGTCTTCGGTAGTTGGAACCCAGAACCCGGAGACAGAATACGTTTAGGGTAAAACTGCAAGAGATGTGGTCACCAGCACAGTGAGCTGTGAGAAAAGGACAAACGACTGAATGTCACAGGAGGACTTGAGGAGTGAAGCAAGGAATAGCTAGCTTAGAAAAAGATTGTAATATGGTGGACTGAAGGGGGAGCAGGAGGAGACTGTCGTCGTGATAGAGAAGGCACTCTTTAACAGTGGCTTTACAGATGCTGAGAGGGGACATTAAAAAAAATAGATTAGAAAGGACATCATGGAGAGAACCTAACTTCTACTTGAACCCTCTACAGACTAAGCCACTGGACTACACAAACATGCATGGAACAATGGGTGGATTGTGTTTCTTTGTCTAGCTGGTGAAAGTGAACTTAATAACAGACCAAATGTTTATGCTGGGAGTCCTGAAACTTAACTTCCGGTTTCATCTGAGTTTTACAATTGCTCCTTTCATGCCCGAGGAATAAATAAGAGGATACAGCTTGGCTATGTTTGGCCTGGCTTCTCTTCTTCCCCATTGCCAAAGGCAGGTCCTGTGTATGAAGAAATCTTTAGGTTTCATTAAAAACCTAGCCGAGGATGAAGCATGAAGTCCGTTGCTTATACTGTAGTGAAGCCCAAACCCTGCATGCCTGTTTTTCAAAAGGTCTGGAAGGGAACTTGAAAAATAAATGACCCAGATGACCTTCTAGGTCCCTTCTCTGCTTTGAGCTCTCTGTGTACTGCTTGCCAGAAAGGAAGAGGCGGCCCCTGAGGCGTTGGCAGACAATGGGGTTTTCTCATTAGCCAATCTGCCGCACAGCTCCAGCTTCTGGGACTGCAGAGCTCCGTACTGGATGGTGAGAAAACAATTTCGTCTTGTGCCTCTTGACCTTACCTTAAAAAGGAACCTCATCTCCATCATATAGAGATGTTAATTTTCATGAAGGAAATCTCTTTGAACTTAACAACACTACCTAATGTCCTAACATCACCCCACCACCACTTCGTAGGCTTCTATTCTCTTCTTCTCTCGTCTTTTTTGTTACATTGTATTTTAGTGTGTGTGTGTGTGTGTGTGTGTGTGTGTGTGTGTGTGTGTGTGTATGTCTCGTCAGAGGACAATCTGCAGGAGTCAGTTTTCTTTTCCATCCTATAAGTCCTGGAGATTAAATTTATGTTGTCACTGAATTTAGATTATTATTATCAGGCTTGGTGTCTCTATCTACTCAGCATCTTACCCACCTCTTTCCCTAGCCTCTTCCCCCGTGGCTCCTGCTTTTTTAAGACAGGGTTTCTCTGTGTAGCCTGGGCTGTCCTGGACTCAATATATAATCTATCTAGACTGGCCTCTGACTCATAGAGATCCACCTGCTTCTGTCTCCCTAGTGCTGGGATTAAAGGCATGTGCAACCCTGGCTGGCTCTGAATCATCTCTTAATGCTTCCCAAATAGAATTTCTTCATTATTTGAAATTCCTCCTTCAGACTTCAGTGCTGTGGGACAATGGTCTTGTAGCCTGTCACTTGTATTGTTTTAATAAAACACTGATTGGCCAGTAGCGAGGCAGGAAGTAAAGGTGGGGTGACTAGGCAGGAAGTAGAGGTGGGGTGATGAGAACAGGAGAATTCTGGGAAGAGGAAAGGCTCAGTCTATAATCGTCACCCAGATGCAGAGGAAGCAAGATGAGAATGCCTTGCTGATAAAAGGTACTAAGCCTTGTGGCTGACACAGACAAGAATTACAGGTTAATGTAGGATGTAAGAGTTAATAAGAAGCTTGAGCTAATAGGCCAACCAGTTTATGATTAATGTAGACCTCTGTGTGTTTCTTTGGAACTGAACGGCTGCAGGACTTGGTGGGACAGAAACCTCTGTCAACACTTCAGTATTCTGTTTATTATCTTAAATGTTTTTAAACTTTACAAACATGAGCGTGCCTCTGTGAACACACACACACACACACACACACACACACAAACACACACACACTTTCTACCAGAGTGCACAGACCTTCACATTTTGACTATTTTATGCCCATCCAACCCCTTGTTATGGTATTTATTTCCATGTTCAGCTTTGGTAAAGAGCAATCCTCTTTCTTTGGTTGGTCCTCTGAGACACTGAACTCTGACATGCATCCATGGTTCTTCTATCAGTGACACTTCCCATTTAGGCAGAACATGCTAGCATTCTATCTCTGCAGTCCCTTTCTCCAGAGGATCAGGTCAGCATTTCCTGCAGAACAGGAAAATGAAAGTGGATCTCAGTGTAACTAAGTAAATGGCTGCCCTAGGGTCAAGCAGAAAGTGGCTAATGACGAAGAGACAAAGCCGGGTCCCTCTTGTTGTCCTATTTATCCATCTTTTCTGCTACGTTACCTCCTGCTGAAGTTGTTTTACCTTTTACTGAAAACTCCCAGGAGTCATTGGGTCATAGGGAGAAAGGATTTTGTCATATTTTTCTATTTTTTATGGATTTTCAGATTTCTAATGTAAGAATTATTGACTTGAGTAAAGCATTACATTTTACTCTTAAATTATCAAAAATGTTCCCTGCAAAACCTCAAATGCAGAATGTTTCAAGAAAGTGAACATGCAGTTCTCATGGCTCTTCTTTCTACAATCTCTCTACCACTCCCCCTCGGGGGGGATGAACACCTTGATGAAAAGCTCTTATTTATCATTTGAAAACTTTAGGGATTGGTATTGGGAATCAAACCCAGGGCTTCCAATATGCTAGACAAACATTCTACCACTGGGCTACACCCCTACCTCATTATGCCTTGGCTTTTTACTTATAAACAGTATAACACAAATGGGATTAGTATCTTATAATGCTTTTTTAATATTTTAAGACATTAAAATATTAATACAAATAGTAAATATATGTGAGGATCAAACCCAAGGACTCTTGCATGTTAATGAGGTGTTGTCACCCCACCCCCAGCTCCATCCCAAATCTCTGCCATGTTGTTAAAGAGTCAGTGTTGAATATAATAATATATTCAATAATTCTCCAGTTAATAAGCTTTTTCAGCAGGTTTTTTAAATGCAAAAAAAGATCACTAGAAACTGGGATGCTCACATGAAGCCAAGTACAATTTTTTAATGTTGTGATAAATGCACTTCCAAATTTTGCCCTAAAATGCTATTCCTACTTATACAGATGCAAATGAGAGTCCAAATTTCATATAACTAAACATTCATTTTAAAAATGGTGCCAGTTTGATCAGCACAAAATTCACTTCTCTGGTTACTAGTCATGCTCATCATCCCACATGTCTATTGGGTACCCACTTTTCCTCTGTACCCCACATATTTCATTTTTATTATCCAACCCCAACAGATACATCTACAACACAACTCCTATACCTATGGCTCCAAGAACATGGAGGAGGAGGGAGCAGAAAGATTGGAAGACTGAGAGGACCAGAATGTCTGCTATGAGACTAGTCTTCTACATATGACAGGGAAGCTATACTCATAAGATTCTAAGAGTACAGTTGCCTAAAGAAGACCAACACAATGATATCACCAGTTGATGTGTGAATGGGATGGGGAATCTTATAAAGTTCTACCTCCAGATGTAGAGCTTCAGGTAGTAAATGGCTGCTGAGAGAGGGAGAAGTGGCATCCTCCTGCAGGGACAAGCCCCCCCCCATATATATGTATATATCTATGCATACATGTTACATATATATGTATATATATATATGAAATTAAGTAAAAGGTCATGAATTTGAGAGGGAGTGTGAGGGGCACATGTAGAGTGGAGGCAGAGAGGGAGGAGTGGAAATGATAATGTAAACACAACATACATATATGAAATTCTCAAGAAGACTTAATATGATGAAGTAGATTTGATTAATGTTAAAGTATATGATGTATTTTATTTTATTTATTTTGTGAGCCTGTGTGAATATTTGTGTGGGCTCATGTGTGCATGCAGAGTTGAGGTCAGAGGGCGACGTGTGGGAGTCGGTTCTTCCCTTCTACAATGTGAATCTTGGGTATCAAACTCAAGCCATCAGGCTCAATGGCAAGCACCTTTACCTACGGGGCCATCTTGTGAGCTCAATGTTTATTCTATAAAGTTTATAAACTAGGGCTGGAGATATGGCTCAACGGTTGAGAGCACTGACTGCTCTTCCAGAGGTCCTGAGTTCAATTCCCAGCAACCACTTGGTGGCTTACAGCCATCTGTAATGATGTAATGAGATCTGGCACCCTCTTCTGGCGTGTGGGCCTACATGGAGGCAGAATGTTGTATGCATAATAAATAAATAAATCTTTAAAAAAATAAAAAAGTTTATAAACTAAACTTCATAGACTATTGATATAATCTTCTCATCTGGTTTACATATAACTGTTTGCCAACACTGTTTATGACCTTACAGTTTTCCCATTGTCACTGTATGTCTTACATGTATATGCCACAGTATGCCTATATATCTGTATATAACCCTGTGGTTTTCCTTATTACAACTGTAGCTGGTTTATTCTGTGTCGCCCAGAATTTCTTTTTGCATACAGCATAAAAAGGATGTTAACTAACACTTTCCAAATGCTAGCCTCTAATGACTGATATTGGGTAAGTCTTAACATTTGACAGGACAAATTCTCTCTCTCTATTGTTGTCCTCTGTTTAAAATGTCTCTGGTTGCTCCTATACATACATCCTTTCCTTTAGGTGAATTTCAGAATGCGCTTCCTAGGTTTTACATAAAATCTTCATCAGGAATTTTGTCGAGATCACAACTGAGCCCTGCAGGAACAGTTATCCTTAACATATTAAACATTCCATTTTCATTTTCGGCATCTGAAAAAAAAACGTGTTAGTTCAGTTCTTTCAGCAGTCTTAACTTCTCAGTTTTTGCTGTTCATTAATTTTAAATGCTCTACAGCAGTTCAGTTGTATTTCCCTTGTTTCCTGACTGGTTACTGCTGGCATGTAGGAAGGAGCTGGTTTTACGATGCCAGGCTCATAGCCAGCCACCCCTCCCCTGCCCATCCTGCTTCTAACAGTTTCAGCAAGTCTGACTTTCCTGAATAATTTTTCAGCCGCCTCTAGGGCCAGTTACAGCTTGTTTTGAATGCTTATAATCTTCACGTCTTTCTTGTGAAGAGTCTTAATCTCACCGCATCAGCTGCACCTGCGACATGAGGCGGACCATCCCGCTGTCCAGACGTCAGTGGGGCAGAGGAAGACGCTGCTGACCCCTCGCGCCGTTAAGCCTGAAAGCGTCACACAGTCTCCCAGTTCAGGAGCTCCACCCTTACTGTATTGGCAGATGCTTTTTTGTTTTTAAGCAGAAGTAAGAACATTAAATTTCCTCAAATGTGTCATCATCTTAAAGAAATGTAAAGGATAATTGTATGGTTGTTCCCCCTGTATCTTCTGTGTTCAAGCTTGATGGTTCTCTAGGGTTTGATTTAAATCGTGCAGGTTCAACCCTATTATGTAAATTCCATAGTCTACTGGGCATGGTTCTTCTTCTACTGGCCTCGTGATGACATTTCCAGAAGAGCCAGGGAAGATTCTGGAGGAATGAGTAGAATGGAGGCCCTAAGAAAATCTGGGAAGAGATTCAAAGTCACCCTGAATCCCACAGTTGGTCTTTGGATGCCACAGAGAATGAAGAAACCTTCCCATTCCTCCCCTTTAGGAAGAGTGTAGCAGCCCCTGTTCAGTTAGCTGATTAGCTGGCAGACATCAATGAATAGGGACAGCAGCAACCTGTGTCCTTTCTGCTCAGGCCCTGGGTTTGTGCTCTTAATTTGTGGCTGCATTGAAGAAATAAATCAATATTTTATTTATTACTTAGACCTCACATCTAGTTGCAGCAACCACAACCCCTTTGGTGCTCTCCTCATTCATGTAATTAGGTGGGTATACAGGCATTAGATGTAAAGCAGTCGTGTGAAGAGTCCGAGACATACCGCTCAAGAGTGTGAGCAAGCTGAGGGAAACCATCCTCTATCAAGAAAGACTGAGAAAAGGAAAGGTGACGTTTACATTGATGGAAGGGGTCCCTTTCCATCTAATGAGTCGAAAGGAAAGTCTTGTGATCCACAGCCCATTCTCTGGTGGGTCTTCCTCTCCTGCCTACTTTTCCTCTCTCCATCCTCAGTTTGGGTCTGTTTGTTTGTTATGATCTTCTGGATCCCAGAGGGTCATAACAAGATCTTTTATTCTCGAGGCATCTCCCAGATTTCAGGAGAAAACCACACTGGGGTTCATAGCCTGCTTGCTTCAATATAACACACCCCTGTTCCTGGACCATTTTGAATGTAAGAAGCCCATTATCTTGGGGGGCTATAATGATGTTTCAGGATCAATAAGGAGAGTTTGCTAAATGTACAGAGATTGAATAACCCCCCTGAGCATATCCTAAAAGTGGGAGTCTCCCCAGACTTGTGTCCTCAGCTTCTTTCTGCCCTGATGGCAGGGGATGTAATTTCCTTTAACAAGTACCCTACAAGCGCAGGTATGTCCCAATGGCCCTAGGTCCCATCCTTCTCCTGCCCATGACTTTCCCATGTGGCTTTGCAATTCCAGGCACAATCTGTTTCCTAGCCTCCCAATTGTAGGCTGGTCTCCTACCTTGCACTGGCCAAGAGAATAAGGGAAGAATGCTTTCGTGTCTCTGTAGCTGGGCCTAAAGGCACCATGCAGGTTCCCATCTCTTTATCAGTACCTGTGTGTCATCACCACAAGCCTGTCTGGGCAAGCCTGCTGGAAGATGAAGGGCACTGGAGAGGTCAGAGGATCAACTCAATCACCTGCTCTCTAGATGCGTGCATCCAGCTAAGGTCAGGACAGCCACTGTCTGACTCATAGCAAAAGCAGGGGAAAGAACAATAAATCCTTACTTGCGTATGTTCCTGAGTTTTTGCAACTGGTTAGCATTCTCACCACAGCAGATGACTGACCCAGGAACTGAGCTGCTGTACATGGGGGATGTTTATGATCCTGTTCACAATAAGCCAGAGGTTAAGTAGGTGACGTTGAGCTGGGAAGTGAGATGTGTTTGGCTTCCTTCTAATTCCAATTCTGCCACCTGTATATTATAGCCAGGATACTTGTAAATTGAACAAGATGAATTGCTCTGCCACACCCCATCAAAGTCTGTTTGGGATCTCTCTCTCTCTCTCTCTCTCTCTCTCACACACACACACACACACACACACACACACACACACACACACACATACATACACACACACAGAGCAAGTAAGACAGAATGAGAGATAGAGACACACAGACATTGAGAGAGTGAGACACAGATAGACAGAGACACACAGTGATAAAGAAAGAGAGAATTGGAGAGAGACAGAGATAGGAAGAGAAAGAATGTGTGAGAGAGGGACGGAGTTGGAAAAAGAGAGAGTTGGAGAGAGACAGAGATGTTTTATGGTATCTTTCTGAGTTTTTATTTCCTTGGCCACAAAAGAAGATGAGCATCCTGGCCACACAGCCAGGGAGAGAACTATGTGAAAATGAATGTGACAAAGTACCCAGGTAAACGGTTAGCATAATGCACAGTACCTGCAAAGAACTTGGTGAGTAGTCTATACATAACCACAAATGCAAAAACATAGATTCCGTGATCACATAGACTGATTCACACAAAGATCCATCCCTGTTTCTAGGCCAGTGCCATCCCTCTCCTGAACCTCTGTACTCCTAGCTATTGTCTGTCCTTTCATCCATGCCCCAACCATGTAATCCAGCTGCCAGAAGACATTCTGCAAGCAGATACCCAGGCAGGTCTCCTCTAGTGCCAAAGCTTCCAGAAACATTCCACTGTCACATGTGGCAACACTGAAGACGCCTCTCCCACACTAGCCCTTTCTCGACACTTGATGTGGGAGTGTTCTCCTGTATTTTGTATTACTCTTATTGGTTGAATAAAGAAGCTGCCTGGCTTATAAGATAGGTCAGCCGTTAGGTGGGCGGAGT
>JAQHUG010000027.1:5744004-5830040 GCA_028555095.1 Dicrostonyx torquatus | reverse complement strand
ACACACACACACACACACACACACACACACACACACTTCAAGACCTACTCAGACATGGTGCCAGGAAGTCCTCATTCTCAAGACTGCAGGACAAATATAAAGAAAGTCCCACTGTAAAGATGGCTTTGATCTCTAGGCTCTTATCCAACACCTCTATTCATGGAGTAACAGGCTGTCAGCAGAAACAAGGGTAAGCAGTAAATCTGCAGAGCCATCTGAGCCTTGGTGTGTGAGCAGCGGGAGGGAGCTGCTCTGCTCTATCTAGTGTGAAGATTGATGCAGCGTGTCCTGGGGGGCAAGCAGGTGGGCTCCCTCCCGTGAGTATCATTGTTACTAACTGAGGGGTAACCGGATGGAACCCTTGCTTCCACCAGGCTTTTCCGAAAGATCAGGCTTAATCTTCACGTTAGCTCTCTGAGGGTGGAATCACTGGGACCCTCATTCTCTAGACATGGAAAGGAAGGAACAGAAAGCAGAGGACCAAAACCAGCTCTGAAATGCTGTGTCATCTGCCAGGCATGCCCAGTGACAAAGTCACCTCCTCTTCTTCACTCTGAACAGGAAGATGTAATACTAATGGGGCCAGGAAGCCTAGTCCTGCTGCTAGGGCAAGCTAGGGACAGCCCTGCATCATGACTGGGCTAGGGATTCTCTGAACAGAACCACAGTCAATCATCAGCCTGCCCTGTTCAGAGGATACTCTCTCATGTCTTACAGGAGAAAAAGAGAGAGGTCCTAGTGATGAGACCACTGACACTAAGTCACTCAAGTCAGCCAGGACTCGGCCACCAGCCAGGCAGACCGAATGCATACTTTCTCCTCTACTTCACCCTCCCTCTCACGGGCAGCAGAAAAAGAAAGAGGACCTCTTCAGATTCCCACATCTCCAGCCCAACGGGCACCTAGACAAGAGTTGGTAATCCAAAGAGACAAGTACAGCCTCCGTCATGCACACAAGCCCCAGGAAAGTTGGTCTCCACCCTTGTCCCTCCTCCCTCTGTGTCATCGCTCCATCTCGCTCCATCTCCTCCCCTTTCTGGTTCCAGACTAGTGCATCAGAGCAGAGAGAGGGGACCACATTTGTCAAGACAACCACTGGCTAGCACACCTACCACTGTGGTCCCTCACATCAGCATATGTGTGAGCCATACATCCCTCCTCCTGAGGAGACAGGATGCCTGAAGAGCATCACATACACCTTGTGTATACACACAAAAAGCTGGCTTCCCAGTCACTTCATGGGGAAGAAGTGTTTTATATTTTTACTCTTTATGATTAGCATGACAATTACTGTTTGGTGGGGGTTGAATGGCATTCTGAGGCTCTCACTCATGCCTAGGACCATACACTAGGACCTATCCTAGAGGAGGGTGCATCGCTCACCAGAAATGCAGACAGATCAGGGCTTTTCACCCACAGAGCTCTGAGGCTTGGGGACTCTTCAGGGTAGACCTAACTCCTCACCTGCGAACTGGGGAGACAGACAATGCTGCTCATCTCACCGGGAACCATGGCACACACAGAAAGAGGAAAGGCCCTGCATAGGTCTGGAGGCTGAACCTCTCTCCTGACGTGCCCCATTTCCTTCAGCCTTAGCCTTGCTAAGCCTGTTAGACACCACCAAGTGTGACCCTGTGCCCAGGACAAGCACATTGCCCTGGGGCTGAGTACTACTCAAAGTGGCCCTGACTTGACTCGGCAGCTTCTAACTTGGCAGGAGCTTGGCCCTGAGGATTAGTGAGGCCTCTCATTCCAAGGGTGTTTGTCATCAGGCCTCTTGCCAGAGCTGTCAGCAAAATCTGCTTTCTTGAACCCGCTGAGTGGTGGGACCAGAGCTCACAACCACAGCCTGGCAGAAGCCAGTCGGGTGGGGAAGGAACAGATGTTTCAACTAGAGGTCAGTGTGTGTGTGGCCCTAGGCCTTCCCATTTTTATCATCAATAAGAGGACAACAGAGCACCCTGTAGCTGCTCTTCCCGAGGCTCAGAACTTCTTGCAGCCCTGGGTGGGGGCATCACAGAGTGGCAGAAGTCAGCATATGTGGCTCTGTGGTTTCTCTATAGCCTTGACAGCACTTCAGGAGGCCACTAACGAACTCACAGTGCCAGCAATGCTGAGTACCAGCGTGAGTTCCATTTGGGATCTTGCAGCTTTGAAGCCCTAGAACTGGATGCACATGCCGGGGACGGGGAAGGTGGATACAGATGCCATGGATGGGGAAGGTGGATACAGATGCCACAGATGCGATGGGAAATAATGCCTATCCCCAACCCATACCTTGTTCCACACTCCACTCCAATATTTGGAACTACACAGAAATGTGGTAGTTTCCTAGATTCTCCTGCACTTGTGAGTTAAGTCCTGGGGAATGACAGGTGAAGTCAGGTAGCCAGTTACTGACTGGTTCGAATTCTATAAACTAATTGGCCTAATAGCGGCCCCTCTGGAAAGGGAGCTGTCGGATCCCTCTTCCCAAGGCTGCTTTGGTGACAGAGGTGTAGTCAAGAATGGCCACCCCCAGCTGTCTTTGAACAACTGCACATAATAAGGGACAAGTCAAAGGGTCCGGTGGAGTGGGAAGAATGGAGACAGACTACAGAGGCCTCTGTGGTATGCAGGGTGACGGTGGCCATTAGTGCCACCATTTCTCCACAGAAGAAGAGAGAGGGCTTCTGCTCTCAACATGAGACATCTGCTGCCAGTCTATGACCTCATTCTGCTCTTCTGCCAGCCCTGTGAAATGGGTAGGACTAAATGGGTACATTTTACGGGTAGAGGAATTGAGCCAGTAAGCAATCTACCTGACTCCCCCTAGGACGGGCGACCTCCTTACGGAGCCAGGAAATGAGCGGGCCCATACCTGCAGTCTATTTTCAGAAAGTGGCTCTTCCCTTTTTCAACGGTGATGCCCACCACTAGCATCAGCATTGCTAGGTCCCCGGAGACTCTTGAATCGCTGGAGTTGGTGGAAATGTGCAGGCCTAGTCATTTGAAACCTGCAGTTTCAAAGTGCTGCCAGGGTTAGTTATTACAGGGATGGTGTTCCTTTGGGCTACATGCGAATTTTGGTTTGGATTTAAAAGGGGGCAATGAGGCAGGAGAGCAAAGGAAGAGACTGTTTGCTCTTGTCCATTCTGAACCTAGGACCGAACCGCAAACAAAGGGCCTGTCCTCTCCACAGTGATACCCTGGCCTTCTCCCCACCCCCAGCCCAAACTAAACAAAACAGAGGAAGGAAATCAGGATTGTTTGAAAAGCCAACTTCTGAATAACACAAATAGCATTCAGGTGTGTCTGTGGCACCACAAGGAGAGCCACAAATTCTTCTCTGCACGGGGCACCACGTTTGGCACCCTCCTTGTCTTGGCTCCTGGCCAAGTGCTCTCTGCAACTCCCCTGCACTGAAGTTCACACAGAGTGCTAAATGAGCTGTCGCCTGCCAGCCAGTGCCTGCAACCTCACTGTCATCGGCCTGCTTGTGTTCAAGCCAGGATCACCTCCAGCTTCTGTTGACCTTCACCCTTCCTGCAGGGCTCCTCGTGCCTAGAAACTGGCTCTTTCTCAACGCTGTCTGGCTTTAAACTTTAACCACTGACTCCAAGGCAGAATGGAGAAATGAGCCATGGGCTGTGCTCCAAGGGCCCTCTATCAGTGATGGGAACCCTGGGGCAACTCCCTGAGCCTCAGTATGCAATCCATGAAATACTGAACTAGAAGGTTGAGAAGCGGGGTAGTGGTGGCGCACACCTTTAATTCCAGCACTTTGGAGGCAGAGGCAGGCAGATCTCTGAGTTTGAGGCCAGCCTGGTCTACAGAGAGAGTTCCAGGAGAGACTCCAAAAGCTACAGAAAAACCCTGTTTCGAAAAATCAAAAAACAGGAAAAAAAATGGTTAGAAGATAGACAAGGCTCTTTCTGGGTGTGGTCACCAACAGGGAGGCCAGGGTAGCCTCTCCTTTGTGCTTGGATCTTCACCACGATCAAAGCAGCCCATAAATTTCCACTGCCTCTCAGTTTCAGCCTTTGACGGTGGATGACCTTCATGGAGAGCCATATCAGCCCTGCCTTGCACAATCTGCCCAAGCCAAACTCTTGTCTTGCCTTTGCCTTGGGCTCTCTGCCCTACCACCTAACGAGCCCTGATGCCAGTCCTCCACCTCCCAGGAACCACGACGAAGTTAGCTGAAGTTAGGGCAAACTGATCTCTCATGGGACACTATCTATGCCATTTTGCACTTAACATATGCCAGCCTGGAGTTTCTCTCATACTAAGTGACTCTTGGCTTTTAAGTAATTACCAGTTCTCAAACTTGATGGCAAATCTTTTCAGGCAAGACCATAGCCATGAGTAGTGTGTGTGTGTGTGTGTGTGTGTGTGTGTGTGTGTGTGTGTGTGCTCGCGCGTGCGTGATTTGCTTCAAATAGTTCTACTGGGTGCCTATTATGGACTGGGAACATGAAAAGAAAATCTAAACTCCAGGAACATGCAGGCTGTTTGTGGAGCCTGGTAAGTACACGGATGACTAGAGCAAGGGTGTTAAGTGATTGAAAGACTCTGTCCAAAGAGTCAAAGGTTACAGTGGAAAGGTTGGTTGTTAATCTGTCTCTTCGGAGGGAGTACAGGACATTAAGAAATGCTTTTCAAATGGAGCTGGCATCTACACTCAGCCAAGTCTGGAAAGTGGCCAGAAAGTAAAGAGATGACGATCAAGGGAAAAGAACAAACAAAGACTCCAGACCCAGGAGAAGTCAGACACCAGTTGGGGAGCAGTGGGAGCTCAGGGGCAAGGAATGTGGATCGACAGCAAAGAAGAGTTAGAGATGTCCAGATTTTACCATCCAGAAAATAGGGGCCAGCTGGGAGGCTCGGAACAAGAACATCACATGCATGGCTCTTTTCTGGAAAAAGATGCAAGCGGCTATTGCACAGAGGCGGGGTTAGACGAGAACCAGAATGGGTGAGGGTCCACACACACCAGGGGTCGAAGACTCATTACTGATGTGGGATAAGTATATTTCTAGACAACTGGATGGGAAGAGAAGGAGAGGATGGTGTTAACGTGGATACCTGGGCAGGAGGGCTTATCGTTCATGGATGAGGGAATGGGCAGAGTGAATACTTTCAGAGAAGGACACAGAATCTGGTGGTCAGCCTACGGACGCCTGGTGGAAAAGCCTTGAGAACACGCACCTCAGTTTTATGGGTAGATTTAGATGTCTGAAGAGCTTTGTTAACCAGTTACCAGACTGATCCTGAGGCCACGCCAGGAAAGAACACAGAGTGACAAGAAAGTCAAAGAAAAGATCCTGGCGGGAGGAACATTGACCCTTTAGGGGCAGGCAGAACAGAGGACTCAGGGTAGTATACCTAAAAGATACTACCAGCATCTTCATAAAACAGGAAAGGGACTGGCCAGCGAGATCCTCCCGACTACACTGTGTATCACTCAGGAGCAGTTAGCATGCCTCCTAAGCAAGCAGCTAGCATATCAGCTCCATGAGCCAAGAAACAGTACAAGCTGAGCATGGGTGTGCAGCGTAATCCAGCACGGGGAAGTGGAGACAAGAGGGTGGTGAGTTCAAGGCAAGTCTGGGCTAGTAGCCAGATTCTGTGTTTAAAAAAAAAAATAACTAAGCCAACCAAACAGACAAACAATACAACTGAACAAACTAAGTCCTCGCTGAAGTTGACAGAGGCCATATTCAAAGTTAGGGCTAACTCCAAAGTCCTTTCTTTCTACACCTCCACTCCCACACACCCAAGACCATCAAAGATATCACTAACACAAACAGCTAATGCCAGACAATTTCCTTCAGGCAACACTCACATGGCCCCTGCATGAGGCAGGAATGCTGGGGCCTTCACATGTGTCTTGGGATGTTAGGTGGGAAAATTCAGAGAGGTGCTCCTAAAAGTAGCTTAATCGGCTGGAAAACCTAGTTTGGCAAAGGTCCCTCTTTTGACTGCCTAGTAAACCTGTGGCTGAATGGTGCCACTCCATCGTTTCGTATGTTCTTACATCTAGATCTGGAAAGGGATATTATGAAAGAAGAAAGAATGGCAAGTGAAATGTCTGCAGACACATCCTCTACGGCCTGCTCTCAGGGACATCTGCCCCACAGGCTGTGAAAACAGCACAGAATAATGGCCGTCCCCTCTCTATATAGTTGTCATTGATAATTCGGGAAGATCATGAAACATGTGTTGTTAGGTGGGAATTCCAGGGCGTAGGGGTTGGTAGCATGCTTAGTCGGGAATATGGACCTCAGAGGACAAACTGAGTTAATTCCACAGGGTCAACGGGTGCCTAAACAAAATGAATTTCATGTTTCCAAAACTTCAAGGTAAATAATCTCCAATGCCAGTCTTTGAACTCGATGACAGGCAGGGTAGTGCCACACATGTATTCAGTGCCCAAGTCTTCTTGTGCTAACTGGTATGTGCCTGGATGGATGCCTTCTTCACAGCAGGGAGGACAGCATGAAAAAGCTCGGGCGCCATTGTCAGTCCCTGAGGCAGTAGGGAAGGGAATGCTACCAAGCCACATGTCTATTACAGATACCTATAATCTCAACCAGCAGTCATGGAGGATAGATCTGATTTCACGTTCAGATGCAAGCCATGATTTGGAGAAAGGCCTACTCAGACTTTCTAAATAAATTTAAGCCTTGCATGGGACAGTGTAAGAGTCACTGATATCACAAGCAAGAAAAATGAGGGGGCTTCTTAAGAGGGGTACAGGCAAATCCTCCTGCACCTATCTAAGCATACAGTCGTTCCGCTTTGCCCTACAGCCATGCCGCTCTCTTATACATGCATGAGAACAATATTCCACACCAGACAATTTCTTAGAAATGTGTTATTTCAGTTAAAATGTCCCAGCTTGCACTAAGATTAGCCAAACTGAACCCATCTGGCTTCTGCATAATGTAGTCTGTGCAGAAACCGTCATGGGACAAAACCTGCTTTTCCCTTTCACAGACACAAGGTGAGGTCTGTGTGCTTCTTGGTAAACAGAAACTCAGTACTGAGTCATCACCAAGCAGTTGGGGTATCGATGCTCGTGGCCCCCTTTCAGCTCCTCTAGCCCATGCCCATCAGGACCATGTACCAAAAAGAAGTCCCATCTTAGTCTTCGACAACCAAGCACACCCTAGACCTCCAAAGGCCTTTGTCATTCCAGTGTGTTGACAGATAACACTCTATTTGGTATGTACTTCCTACACAACACCCCACATCAAAATCAATCCTTACCTAGCCATGGGGATGAGCTGACTGAAGAGAAAACCATTTGTAAGGACAAGCTGGGCTCGATGGTTACTTTGCTGTCAGCTTGGCAGGACCTAGAACCTCATCTGAGAACAGTCTTACTAAGGATTGTTTAGATCAGTTTGGCCTGTGTGCATGTCTGTGTGTGTGTGTGTGTGTGTGTGTGGTGTCTTGACTGTTAATTGATGTAGGAAGATCCACCCTGAATGTGGGTAGCACACTTCCCTAGGAAGGCAGTCCTGAACTATGTCAGGCAGGAGGATGCTAGATGAAGCGAGCGAGCGAGCGGGGATCCACATGTTTATTCTCTCTGCTCCTGGCTGTGGTATGATGCTTGAAGTTCTGGCTTTGGCTTCCCTGCAGTGTTGGTCTAAAGCTTGGAATTGTAAGCCAAATAAACCCTTTCTTCTCTCAAGTTGCTTCTGGACAGGTTTCTCACAACAGCACAAATGAAAGCAGAACGCTAGGAAAGCCCTAGGTAGGAGGGGACAGGAGGAAGTTTCCTCAGAATGAAAAAGAGAGAAGCCTGGCATGGTGGGTCATGCCTATAACACCAGCCATTCTCGTGCCTATAACACCAGCTAGTCAGAAGTCTGAAGCAGGAGGATCAGAAGTTCAAGAGCAGGTTGAACCACATAATAAGCTTAAGGCCAGCCTGGGCAACTTGGTCAGGACCTGTCTTCAGAAAAGGAATAATGAAATTGGGCAGGTGATATAGCTCAGTGACAAAGGAAAGGGCTTGTCTGCCATGCATGATGCTCTGGGTTTAAACCCCCAGTACTGAAAAAGAAAAGGGAAAAGAAAAAAGAAATGCTATTAGGTGAGGACAAACTTTCTCTGTCTCTGTCTGTGTCTGTGTGCATGTTAGTTAAGTGTGCACTGCAAGGGAGGGGGGAGTGAGTGGGGGCTGCAGAGACTCCTAGGAAAGAATGGGATGGTACAGTCTCACCAGAGAGCTGAAGACTGCCGGTGTTTGTCTGCAACAGGCCACACAGAAAGGCAGTAACTAGTGTGAGTCTTAAGGTGACTGACATTTTCTGTATCTAAATGTTTCTAGTTACCTGAGCAAGGGAGAGAAGAAACCTTGAATTTCAGAAGTGGGCAAGCTTTGCACCAAACTTCATATTGCAATAAAAGCAAACAGTGTTAACTTTTAATATCTACGAACTAACTACTTCAAAGGAATCTTAGGCCATAACTTTTTCTTAAAAGCCTATACAAGGAAAAACTGCATCATGATTGAACAACTACACCACAGGAAAGTACTGGACAGAACCTAGGTGGCACTTTTCTGGCCCTTGCTGCTTCAATATACTGTGCTGATGGGCATATATTCATTTAATGGCATGCCTATCTAAATGGGGGTGTCCTGCCTTATGGGAATTTCAAGGAAAATACATTATTCTGTTTCTCACAACTCACAACAGTGCATGAGGTCTTGATTTTTAGATCTCAAAGGGCAAGACCAAGTAATGACTTGTACTCTCCACCCATGACTCCTGTGCTCCACCTTGTTAGAGATCCACCTACGAGGCTCTCAGGAACACTGAGGTCACACTAACGTTTGGCACCCCTGCCAGCTCAATCAGAAGATTTGCAAACGTGGCCTGGCCGCTCTGATTTCTCTTTTCAATGAGAGAGGAAATAGCTTTCTTACTTGCTTCCAGTGGGAGTGTGAATTGGTTTGGTTCCTCTGGAGCCTACACATTCCGATCCAGCATTTCCACATCTAGGAATTAAATTTTGGGTCTACCACAAACGTGAACGATGGCATCTGTGGAAGAAAGCGAGCTAAATGCCTGGAGGCAACGGCGGACCCTGGAGCACCCAGACAACGGGATTCCACGCATCTGGCAGATCTGTATGTGCTAATAGGGATAGTTCTCCAGCAGATATGAAACAGGCAAGTTGTACAACAGCATGTGCCAGGAGCATGTAAGCATATATACATATATTTTCATGTCTCCAAACACACAATATACACACGCCCACACACATACACACATATATATGTATATGCTTACAAAGGCAAAGGAACTCTCTGGAAGAGCATGCAAGAGACTGTTGGGAGCTAATCCGGAAATAGGCTGTAAGAACTCAAGCTATATTGCTGCACGGTTCTGAATTTAAGAACGATCCCTGCAGTACTTTGGTAATGGGATATTTAAAAATAGAAAATGTCAAGAATTGCCCCTAGTCATTCTTGTGTGAGCTCAAAGTTATCGACCACTACTAAAGTGGTCGGCGGAAGGAGCCTCTGCTTTAGGGGCTTGCAGACCAAAGCTTGCCTCCAACCGCGTTATCCAACGATTTGCCAGAAGGTGGCACCACAGAAGTAAGCACCGAGGCCTTTGAAATTTGCCATAGCCAATTTTTCATTAACCCAAATGTTTCTGCCACTCTGAAGTCTATCTTACTTATGTCCCCAAAGCACTCTGCGCTACTGCTTATCACAGCTGACACTCATGGAGGTCGTAGGCATTCATGTTTCCATGGAAATCCACAGGCTGCTCCATGCTTTCCAATATGGGGAGATGCTTCCTGGAGAATCGGGGAGGCTGGCTCAGGTTCCCTCTCCCTCACTGTCTCCCTCTGACCTTCTTGCTGATTTGCAAGACTGGCTTCAGTGAGCCACATGGGCCATTTGTCCTTTTGAATTTGTCCAGACCTTTGACCCACAGCAGATGATATGGGGTACAAAAGAGTCCAGGACAAAAGCCACGAGCTTGCCTGCCTTCCCGCAGACACCGACTCTCGAGAAGTAGGTGTGTTGCCACAGCAACTTCTAAATCATATCAATTATGCCGCCTCTAACCTCCCAACATCGTTTAAACACACCATGTTTGAGACACATGGTTTGGCGCCCCGGGAGTGCTGACACAGGCCCCACACTGTGCCACAAACTCCGCCTTCATCTGGGTGAGAAGAGCCAGTCTTAACCACAACTTTCATAGTTTCTTTCTTCCCTCTTTTCTGACCTGGGCTCTCTGTCCTGAAACACTCTGAATGGTTCTTGCCTGTGATTCACTGGTGCGGATTTGATCTCTTCCCTACAAATAACTGCTACACTGGTGATGCCTGTTCAGGAAAACTCATTAAGTCAGAAATCCTTCCTGTCTACAGATAGCATTTTTTGTTTATTCTTCAAGATATTGAGGACGGAATTGAGGACCATCTCTATTCCCTCTTCTGTCTGTGCCCAGATTATCATTCATCTCTTCCTTCCACCTCTTATCACACCCCAGGCGCAATTACTAATCTCCTTTTCAGCTCATAAGCTTTTCAAAGGATAGCATCTTCCTACTACCTCAACTGTAGACACCCAGCTCCGTGCACAGTAAACAATTGACTCCGAATAAGTAAATGTGAGGTCAAAAACAAATGCAAGCATCTCAGAATGAATATCTACAGGCTATAGGCATTCATTCATTTTTATTTTTGCTAAACAATCAGGGAAATGATGTGATGTGCACGTCTCTGACTTGAAGATAATACCTAAAATCCATAGATGCACACACGCTTTTGATAAAGGACAAGCCTCTTGAACCGTTCTTTTGTGCTCTTGTTTTTCAGATCCAAAATTCACATGAGAAGGGAGGGAGGCTTCCATCTGGAGAGAAGCGGTGAAGCCCTGCAGAAGGAAGCTGTCACATTCCCTGAGTCCTCACCAGGCAGCCTGACATCTGGTCCACACTCGGGGAAGAGAGACCACATCCTCACAGGCAGAACTATTTTTGCATCCTGAGTTGTTGAAGCCTCACTCGCTTGTACAACTTGCTTTACACACAGGAAGGGGAAGGAAACTAATATTTATCGAGTGAGGCTGATGCCCTGCGCTGCCTCCCATAAGCATCTCCAGAGAGACTGCTTCCTTCATGTTGTATCTGGAAAGAACCCTCATTGGGTGCACGGGGAAACAGACGGACAAGAATACTGAAAAAGGGCCTCTGTCTCCCACCCATATCTCACTGAGCGCTAAAGCCACAGCTGATGCCCAACACAGGTATTCATGCATGGATAGAGGAACCTATCCATGAAAGATGGAGGCTCTCTTGACTGTGTTCGCACATCCTCTGCTGCGCTGGGCATTGTGGGTTGTGACTTGTTTGACTACGCTGGGAACTGGGCACCAGTGGCGTGAGGTACAGCATCATTCCACATTCTTAATCCCCCTCGGCCATTTCTACATACTGCTTGATTGCTGAGTTTTTCGTCCCGGGTACATCTCTGCTGCTATTATATCAGAAGGAACCAAGGTTTAGCAAGTCATACAAAAGCACAGAATTCACATTTAAACTAAATCCTCATGATTTAAACATAAACCTTGTGTTTTGCAAGCTGGTCTGGCTGTCCTTTAAAATTAGATTCCATAGTTGCTGGTTGAAGAGAACCTAAGACTTGAAAGATGCTGCCAGATTGAAACATCTTTTTCTCTTCTGTCCCTTCCACGTTCAGGATCCCAGCACCTACTGGCCACCATGCCGTATCATGGGCACAGGTGCACTGGTGGTCCCCCGACATCCTGCTACCTCCTGCTGGCAAAAAGCCCTTTCCTGCATACTGGAGGAGGCGGCAGTGACCTACCATAGGGCCCCAGTGCCAGACGGTGGCACTGCATCCTATCCCAGCCCTGCTGGTTGACTGCTTTCTGTACCATTCTGCTCACTTTCTCTGGGCCTCATCTGTAAATGACAGCAATAATAGTACCAATCTAATGCTAGTAATACCCTGGGGTGGCTTCACAGTTTAATGAGATAACTAACACATATAAAACTGTTTAGCCCGGCACCCGAACTACCATAAGGGCAAAAGAAGGGGTTGGTAACTAGGGAGCTGTTCCTTTTCTATATCCTGCCTGATAGAAGGTCGAAATGTGGAGTCGAGGAAATACAGTTTCTTTCCAGAGTATGGTTTCCCAGGCAGAAGGAGGAAGGAAAGCCCTATCCTTCATCAATAGAACACAACGATGACTGGCTATTGACTAGTGCAGCTGCAATGGTCCTTTGTCTGCCATCCTGAGGACACTTGGGCCAAAGCTTCTCTTGGATCTCGAGGCTGCACTTCTCTTGAGGTGGTTCTGTTTATTTACATGCCTGTTTCTCTGGATCACTTGAACCATATGGTTCAAGACCCAACCTTTCAGCAGCCCAGAGTGGAGCACAGAAGCAGCCCAGGCCACTTAGTCTCTTGCTCTCTGACACAGTGCCAACCAAGGGAATGCAGAAAAATCCATGAACTAGGCAAAAACCAGGCTGTGTGTAGTGGTAAAATGGAAGGGCAATTCTAGGAGAGATTAAAACTGAAGAAAACAGATGTGCCATCATCGCAGTTTGGTCTAAAAAAGAAAAACGCTTCTTCTGTGAACACAAAAGTTCTTAAGGCCCGACCTGTAGCAGTCGGGTTCACACGTGACTATAATGAATAATGGACAACATAGTGGATAACGAATGCCATGCAGGACCTCAAGCTAAAGAACTCTGCCCTCTCCACCTGGCAGCTAAGAGGGCTCCTCCTCTCCCTAGCAGAGGGATGAACCAAGGCATGGTGAACATAGGAAGGGTTCATGACTCCAGCTGCTGCCAGAGACTCACATCCCGTTCCCTGGCACGGACCCATGGGACAGGATGACAGGCTTAGGATGGACAGCGGGAGGACTGAGGACATCAGGAAGCAGCAGCTGGCCCTTCCACCTAGGGTGGCATTGTAGTAGTGGCTGCAGCTAATCATGATGTGGGTCTCCTCAGCACTGGCCATGTCCGTTTCAGCATCAACAGTTGGCTGGTGTGGAGAGACTCACCATTTTGTAAACCAGTCAAATTCTACACACAGAGAAGCTGCAACCAGCATGCTAAGAAAGACGTGCTTGCCTTTATCTACTAATCAAAGAACGGTAACTTGATGGTGTGTGTGTGTGTGCGTGTGCGTGTGTGTGTGTGTGTGTGTGTGTGCGTGCATGTAAAGGGATTTGAACTCCGGTCCTAACGCTAGGAAAGCAGATACTTTACCAATTAAGCCATTTCCTTAGCCCTTGGGGGACAATTACTTTTTAAAAACATACATCCTCTTCCCTCAACCCACTTGGATTCTGTCTACTTACCCAGTTAAACCCCAGGTAAGAACTTGTTGGGTGAGTTCTAAGAATTAACAGTGGGTCTGGGCACATACAGCTGGAGTGGCTGGATTTCCAGAGGTGTCTCTGTGATTAAAGGGTGAAGAACTGGACTGGAGTCTGATAGCCACCTGGACTTTCAAGTATCTAAATTCTCTGCTCTCAAAGGTCTCTTCATTCTTTCCTGTTATACAGTCAATCAGAAGATAACAACACGTAAGAAAAGCAGATCATGACAGTGTCATGTGAGAAGGACCCTAGGGCCTGCCTCTGCATCAGCTATGGGAGACTACACGTGACTTCCTCCAAGACCCACTGGCTAAGGTGTACCCAGTGGCTCACTATGCCGCCAGGACATTTTGTAAACAGTTTCTGCCAGCACAAGCATCTATGTAAAGCCATTTTTAACAAAAGCAGAGTCTTTGATACATCATTCAACTAATAAGTTCTGGCTACCGATTCTGTTGGAAAACACATGTCAAGGTGTTAGCTACAAAAACCTAGTCACAAAGGGTTGACAAGATCTCATTATGAAGTACAGAGGGCTTCAGGAGCCTAGGAGATCAGTTTCCACAAACCTTTTCTTATGAAAAGGCAAGAATCCTGCAAGCTTCGAGTTTAATACTGGTGAGAGGAGGGGCCACAATCCAGTCCTACAATCTTAACGGTTTAGTCCAGAACAATAATTGTCCTCTTGTTATCATGTTTCAAAGATATATACTGCTATTTGTGAAATGAAATTACATCCCCCCAAACACTCCCTAAGTGGGGCAGGGGTCAATCATCTTCCCCCTAGGTGGCAAACAGTAACCAGCCAGGTATTCATTTACCATGCCCAGTACACTGAGAAGACAATGCACAAATTCACAGTGGAGAACTGACACGTGACTGACTCCCCATCCTCTCTCGGAGATTTAGTCAAGTCCCCCCCCATTCTGGCCACTTGCCCCCTGACATCACTGTCATCTGCACCCCCCCCGCCATGATGGGTTTGAGGGTGTATCTCAATGGTAAAGGGTATACTTAGAATGTATGAATCCGTGGTTCAATCTCCAGTCTCCTCCACAAAGAAACCAAAACTGAAAACTATCCCTGTCTCATATATGAAGGGAAAGGGGTGTGGCTTTGAATAGGTTTCTGAACTTCCACTATTCCTCAACACTTTCAGAAGATCTCATCGCAGGTGCAAGGTGACTTCATCTCTGGAACCTGAAATAACCCTGCCCGGAATGACTAATGTCATGGCCACAGCGTGGATCTTGTGAAATAGCAGGCTCATCCCTCCCCACTGAGCTAAACACCCAGCAGCCTTGTGCGAGCCTGGCATTATTTCTAAAGCTAATTACCAACAGGTTTCCAGGCAGATGGATGGGTCTCTGTCACCTGCCTTCTGCAGAGAAGGCAAAGGCTTCACCAGGAGCTGGCCGGCAGGAAGCTGCAGCCTGGTTCTGAGAGTTTCTGCAACCTCTACAGGAGGAGAGGGGCTCCCAGTGACTGCTTGGCCGATGGAGCAGCAGTCGGGCGCTTGCATCTGCCAGGAAAGATTCTCTATGTCCCCATCTGCTGCTGCATGACCACACGGTACTGACAGAAACCCCAACCTTCCCAAGTTTCAAAGGCTAGAATGAGAGCAAGGCTTGGCTCTTGAGAAATCCTTCTATAGCGTCTGGGTAGGGGATTGGCAAAGACAGAGAGGGGCCTGGCTCAGTAGGGAATAGAAAGGTCCAGACAATGTCAAGAATTTTTTTTTTAACCATTCCGACCTTAAGGAGATTTAAAATTCCAAAAGCAACTTCACTGTTCAGACTCAAGCTAGGCTTCGGGTCGTTGTCGCTTTACCAGAAGAGAACCAGAGGCAACAGAGGAAGACTACTCAAATCCAAATGAGACTTTCTTTCCTCTGATTCCTCAGTTTTGAAGTTAGGCCGAATAGTGAACACAGTCCTGGAGAATACGGAGGCGGGGCAAGGAGCAGTATAGAGCAGGCAGGGTATTGCAGGGTGCTAAAGAACAACCAACGAAAGAAAGAAATAAAAATAGACAAGGGAGAGGGGACTGGAAGAGGGCTGTTTATTTTCATAGCATTTACCATTCCAAAGGCTTGCTGGAGTTCCTTCCTTCGCTGGCTGGCTGGGGCCCAACCTTAGGGAAGTCTCAGATCTTTCGGGAATGAAAGATTTGGACAATGTTGTTTTATCTGGGAGAGGAGCTCCTTTGCCCCCGGAGTTGCAGAACTTGCTTTTGATGTTATTGCCCTGGCCTAAGTTTCTCCATCCCAGGCAGTGTTGGCTGTGTTTACCGATTTTGCAGGGCATCCGGGGACAAAAGGAGGCTTCTCTTTCTCCTGCTGTTGCTGCCTTTTGCTGGATATCTGGATCATATGGATATCTGGGCGCCCCGGAGAGGTGAGGATGGGGAAAGTAAAACACGTTCTAAAGGTCCTATCTCCTGACACACTCCTAAGAGAAAAACAACACTTCTCTAACTTACTCCCCAAATAGACACCGCCAGGGATGTTCTGCCAAGGAGAGATTCGAAAGTGTGTTCCGAAGTGAAATGTAAGCTTGGCCCGGTGCCCAGCTCTCTGCTGTATTTTGCACAGAGAGCTGCAGGCTGGCGGACCAAAGAAACACATTTCTCTCCACGTGACTGCAAAACCAGGCAGCCCAAGCAGATGTCTTTGTGTTAATAAAATGTGATCTCTAGACTGTACATACAAACTGAAAGCCCTGGGAAAACATGAAGGACCAAAGAAACCCATGGGCCTGGCTAGAGAGAGGTGATGGATGCTGAACCCATGGCACAAAGGGCTGGGAAATGTAAAATGAGAAGCCAGAGAGGAAGACATGTCAGGTGCTCCCGTGAACGAGCGCCGCTTAAGCAGTAAGAGCAACCCACGGAATCCCATCAAACAGGATGTGTACATGTCCCCTCTTTCATTATGACCCACAGACCTAAGTCCTTAGTGGACACCTTCTCAAGCTTTGGAATATACCTAAGACTCAAGGTATCTGATACCGAAGCCAAGATGCGGTAAGAGCTTGACTCCAGGTTACAGGGCTTATTCTGACCTTGCGCAAGGTATGGCTAGCATACCCATGTCTGCTCTCCCACCCCACAGGGACTCAGGCCAAGGTGGTCAGCTTTCTGTGAACTAGGATGACAATATCCAATCACAATCATCCCCAACAATCACCTTGGTAGATTAGGATCTTGAGGAGCCTGCAGCACCTGCCCCCACTGCCACTATGGCCTCAACTTCCACAGACCTCGGATGGGAGCGAATGCCTGGTGTTCTGGGGCTACACATGTGGAAAGAGAAGGTTTACAAACTGAGGAGGAAGCGACAATGGCAGCTCCATAGCTGTATACTGGGCCTCCTTTCAACCTATTAGGTTTCTAATCACAACGACTTTTAAATTCACGGCAGTCGTGGTCAACACAAACTTCTCGACTTGGAAGGTATATTGGTCGAAACAAAAGGTGAGGTGAGGGTACAAGAGCAGAATCCCAGAGGTTCAGAACTACTCCGAGGACTAGTGAAAACCTGACTGAAGAGAGTCAAAGGTCATAGACAAAGCTGCCCCTTGGCCACTCCCCATACTTTTACCCCCTCCCAGTCCACACCCCCACTGTAAGTAACCCAGTCCCAGGGCTTCGGAAGCCTAGAGCAGGCAATCAGCCATAGCCAACTAATTAATCAGCTAGAGCAAGGGAGTCGAAGAGCACCTGGCAGACCCAGGCGTGCCTTCACCTTAGTTAAACTGCAAACTGACTAATTGGGCTCAGGATAATTGAAAGTTAATTGTATGCAGAGATCAAGTGCAGTCACCAGGAAACAACAGGAAGCAGCAGGAACAAAGGAAGTTGGGGTCACTCTCCACTCTGTAAGGTCTTCAGCGGAGTCTTCACAATGTTTAGTCTTCAGCCCTTTTCCCCAACATTGCCCAACCCACTCCTGAATCCGCCCTGCCCCTTATCACACAGCTACCAGGATCCCAAGAATCACATAGTAAGAGTGCAACACAAGGTAGGTGTAAGGATTCCAATGGTATCATTCATGGGCTTAAAGTGAGGAGGCTTGGAGACATTTGGCTGGCTATGAGAAACACATTGAGAGCTGGAAAAAGCACTCCTCACCCCCTCTACTGTTCTTGAAAAAAAAAAAAAAACCTGAACTGCTCAAACATCACCAGGAAAGCAGATCAACAGCATAAGAGCATAAATCACATACATCCCAAAGCTGGAGAGACCTTAGATGCTCTGCCCCATCACCGAGGATAACTGAGAGGCACCCTCAGTTTTAAATAGACCGGCAAATTCTCCAGGGCCACTGGGTATGGAGTGTATGACTGCTTGCCTACCAAGGGCCTAGTGTTCAGGGAATCTGTAGCTATGACCTTCCGGCCAGAGGCAGGCAGTATCTGTGGTCTGTGGTTGACTTGGTTCAGCCAGGAGCATCTCGCCTGGTCTTCACTGGAATTTCCATGGAATTACATGGTCAACTTTCCAACTTTCTTGACCTTGCAGCTCCTGTCTTGTGACTGTGGAGACTTCCTCTCTTCCATCCTCTCTGCTCACTTAACTAGAGTGAGCCTCCCCTAGAGACTAAAACAGAACCTGCCAGAGGCTTGGAAAAACATTTTTTTTCCAGGACACCGGAAACAACACTGGCCCAAGTCCTTGATCTGCTGCCCAGTGGAGGGGCCACGTCCTAAAGGAGCTTCCCAACCTGCTCTGGGCTACAGTAAATATCTGGCACCAGTACTGCCACACCTAAGCATGGCAGACATTGCTAATTAATCACAGAACATTGATCCAGGCGGGGCCTCAGAACCGTTCAAGATGACATTCCAGGCTGTGAGATGAAACTTACCACCAAGAACACTCCTAGAAACCTGCATCCACACATACTAAAAGAGCAGTGAAAGTCCAGGTAGAAAAACTGCCATCAAAAGAAGCAGCTGAGGACCTTGGGGGTGTTCCTCCTCCCACTCTGCTTTACATGCTGTCTGCTGATATAGCCAACCCTTGGAGCAATGATTCTAGACAGATAACTGAGGTTCAGAGTAGCTCTGGAATGTTGAAGAAACCAGTGGTCTTCATCCAGAATCAAGGTTGCTTTAAACCCACTTCGTTCCCCCACCTCAAACGGTGTCAATGCCTGGCATCTGAGCCTCAGTTTTAAACACCATCGACTCTTACGAATGAAAGGCTGTTAGGTTCTCAACACATTTCCATTGGCACCATGACTCCAAGAGGCTTTAAAAAATGTTTGTTTTCTTTCGGGGCAGGGCGGCCCCCAATTGTAACTATTAGTGTTATCTTTCAGAGGCATCTTAGCACACAGAATCACAAAGCTAAAACCAGCACCTGCATTTCACAGACAAGAATGCTAGGGTCGTGAGAGCAGTGGTCACCTGTCCAGAAACACACACTGTCATCCTGCCAAAGTGGCTGCCAAGCCTAGATTGGCTCACTCTGAGTTTTTGTTCCTCAAGGCTACGCTACTTTTGAAGTGGTTTTGCTACGTTTCCCCCTTTTGCCATTTTAAATCCAGTGGAAAGGAATAAAGCCAACCCAACTTGAGCTTAGCACTGAGTTTTGTTTGGTTCACTTTCTAACTGGCTATCTTGCATCTGGGACACAGAGAAGACAAGCACTGTTTCCATTTTTATAGACAAAGAAGGAAGATCTGGAGAGGAGGCCAGCATAAGACGATTCTTGTAACTAGTCACACAGAAGAACGACCTGCAAGATCTCTTCACATCTCCAAGCAAGTATCAGGGAACTTGTGATGGCTTGGTCTAGCAACCTGAAACTGATAGCCAAAGCTAGGAACTACAAATGCAGTTTATAAAGTTTCTTTTAAACAATAGAATGTGACTCTGAATTAAAATGACAGTCACAACTCCTAAGGAGGCCCAGCCTCAGGTTGTTTCACGGATATCATGCTTAATGTAACTTAACCCTCATGGTGACCGTGTGAAACAGGCCACCATTTCTAGGAGAGAGGAGCAGAGCTCAGAGTTGGCTTCCTGTAAGAGCTGTGACTTCAAATCCAATCGAATTTGGTGACACAAGGGTCCATACACGTGTGTGGATGCTCTCGCAACTATGTCTCTCTGGAGATTTTTATCAAAGCATGATATTTCTGCTTTGATCATGATTTCATGCTGATCGCCATGGTTTCTGGCCACTAAGATATGCCCAACTTATTTTTAAGCTGCCTGTAGTCAAGATGGAAGGGCTGACAGAGAACAAAAGGAAATGTATTTTGGCAAAGCATTTCCAACATTCAAGCCTCCTAGGAAGAGACTGAATTTCAAAAAACGGTATCATGCTTAGTCTGAGTAAATTCTCTAGCCCTCTTACATGAAATCCTTAGCGTCCTCCCGCCCCGGCTCACCCATTTCATGGGAGCCACAGAGTTACATAGGTTGGTAGGTAAAGCACTTACTCTTTGAGCATGAGGACACGAGTTCAAGTTTCAGAGACAGAGATGGGACCCGCTGGGTAAATTACTACCAAAACTAACCAAACTGGGGAGCGCCACTGGGCAAGTTGACCACCTAAACTAACCAAACTGGGGAGCTCTGTGTTCAGAGAAGATCATATCTCAAGGAATAAAGTGAAGAGTGATTGGGAAAGATACCTTGATCAACCTCTGGCCTCCTCATGCATCTGTACACACACACACACACACACACACACACACACACACACACACACACACACACACAAGCTCTTATGCATGAGGCAATGATTCCCTGTTGCATTTCACTAGTTTAAATTTAGGAGGATTATATCTAATCTTTTATAAACAGAGAGTCCAGAGGTACTTGAGAGGATGAGAAGATATGACGGGGGCACTTTAGCTGAGATGAACCACCCTTCTTATGAGGGGGAGGCATCATGTTAGGTTTGATGCTGGAGTACTATGTAACCACTTTGGGTTGCTGTACCTCCATTGGCTTTACCCTACCTTGGCCACACGGGCATGCAGCACATGACAGGGTGCCAATAAATATGCCATAAAACTTCACATCTCTAACGTGGTATGAGAGCAAAGATGTATCAGATTAATCACTTTTCTTAATAATTGTTTTTAGCAATCTCTTTATGTTTCCATTCCATGTCAAGAAAAGGGCAACATTTCCCTTGGGTGATCTTTCCTGGTCACTCTGCTGTCTTGTAGGGTGCTCCCCAAATAGTCCTGAAGAGATCCCTATGAGGGGGAGCATGGACCTTTGGGGATGCTAGCTTTGGAAGCCTGCTGACGTGGCTTCCTATGTTCTGTCTCACTGGCTCCTGCAGGAGTCCTAGACGCAGCTACTTCCATTCCTTACAATGCAGGAAATAAAGGCAGAGCCTGTATGCTGCTGGTGGCGTCAAGACAGAAGCCAAGGGAGGAAGTTTAGGAAGAATCACTTCTCAGTAAAAAGGGAATGACTGAGAAGTGGCTCTGACAGATGAGTTTTCATTAGCAAAATTTATATATATTAAAAAAGCATTATCTTTGGGAACTGTCTATGACATCCTCTCTGATGACAAATCAATAGAAAAAAAAAGCTACCTGGGTTTTATGTACTTATATGGAATTCTAGAATAGAAGTAAGAAACACTTTTACATTAAATGGCACTGCATGGGGCAGCTAGAGATAACCGGCAACAATGTGAAGGGACACAGATGTGATCACAGAAACATCTTTGTGTCCAAGGTTCTTTGACTTCACTAATACATACTTGTGCTTAAGAAGATCAGTGTAGATGCTCATGGCTAAAGTCCTTAATGACTATTCCCTGCTCAGGTAAATCAAACGTGATCCCCAAATTATATTTTCATAATATCTTTCCTTATAAAGAGACAAAGGAGATGGCTCGATGGGTAAAATGTATGTAAGTGTAAGTACCCAAGTTTATAATCCCAGGACCCACATAAAAAGCCAGGTAGGGTAATGGACATGCCTAATCCTATCACTGACAGGGTAGAGGCAGGACGACCCTGGGACTCAATGGCCAGCTACTCTGGCAGGATCAATGAGCTCCATATTCAGTGAGAGAGGTTGTCTCAAAAAATAAGGGGGAGAGCCATAGAGGAAGACACCTGATAGTAATCTCTGGCCTCTGCATACACACGTGCATACACACAAACATGGACACATGCACATACTACATACACACGAAACCAAATTATGCAAACTTCAGTATCATTGATTCAAGATCAAACGACCATGAAATCCAAGTCAATGCAAGGCTACCACCAGACAAGTTGAAAGTCAAAACAAAAAGAAGAAACAGATACAAGCAGGCTCAAATGTTTCTTTATGCCCAACTGATAAAATACCCACCCTAGCTACAGTACACCTTCAAATGTCCAAGGAATCTAGTAACTGGGTACTATCAGCTGCCCTTCTCTACTTGGGTGGGTTTTACTCTTAAGCTAAAAATGAAATATATTTTTATATCGATCAAAACTTTTAAAAGTTGTTCATGTCCATGCACGTTGCTGGCCATTTAAACCTACTGTGGGTTCTATGAAGAAATCTACCCTGTCAGTGATAGGATTAGGCATGTCCATTACCCTACCTGGCTTTTTATGTGGGTCCTGGGATTATAAACTCGGGTACAGTACACTTCCCTGAAAATGAAGGTCAATACAAAGAACTCAATTGTAATGAAACGAATCCTACGCGGGTACTATAAAGTCCGCACTGTGGGGCTGTCATCCTCAGAAAGTCCACCCAGACTTTCTCTCTCCACAATCTCCCCTTTCTTACTTTTCTACCCTCCCCCGGGGGTCTTTCCAGGGCTTTTGGCCTTTTAAAAGCAATACCAGGGCAGCGGACGGCTAAGTCTGACAACACGAGTTTGATCTCAGGGCATACATGGTAAAAGGAAAGAAGCAATTCATGAAAGCTGTCCTCTGACCTCCACGTATGAACTGTGGCACACAGTAAGTACTCGCACAAGTGTGTGCACGTATGTGCATGCACACACACACACTAAAATAAGTAAATTTTAAAAAATACAATGAAAGTAAAGCAACACTACCGTGATTGAATTAGAGAGCATGTCTTCCTTTGTTTCAGAGTTCTCTCAAGCAACATGCACGGTGCTTTCTTAAGCCCCTATCATAATGAATAAGTTAATCAAGTCTTCTGTGTCAGTCATGGGGCTTTCTTTGCCCACATCCTTAACAGAGCTTCTATAATACCTAGGAGTCTGACGCTTTCTATCCTGGGTAAGCTGACTGCTGTATATCTGGGTGACAGCGCTGATCTCCATTGGTCAGGGGCCTGTGGCATCCTTGGCAAACTTTCCTCTTCGGTGATCACTCAGTTCAACTCAAGAGGCACTCCGTGTGCTAGGATGGACAGCATGCTCAACCCTTTCCAATGAGCGGAGCAGCCCTCGGGCTGAGGAGCTAGCTCAGCTGGTAAAGGGCTTATCTCACAGGCATGAGGATCTGGGTTTGATCCCCAGAACTCACATAAAAAGCCAGTGGTATGTGGTTTGTAATCGCAGCACTGGGGGAGCAGACTGGGGGGGGGAGAGATCCCTGGGGATCACTGGCCAGCCAGTCTTGCATAATCAGTGAGTTCAGGCCAGCAAGGGACCATGTCTCAAAGTAAGTAGACTGTATTCATGAGGTGTACACACACACACACAGAGAGACACACACAAATTTTTAAAAAATATGGCAATGCTAAACAGACCGCTAAGGAGACCTCAGCCTGGGGTCTCTCAGCAAAGACATCAGGGAAGACTGCTACCCAGAGCTAATTAGAAGAGCAAACAGTGCTTTTCCCCACTCAAAGAGTTCTGCCAAAGCACTTATTTCTGCCGATCCATTTATGCAATTCCACTCTTTGCAAGAACATTCTGTCACAGATGATTTAGAGTTGTGGGTCCCATGAGCATCTTTCTGTAGCATGCACTCATTGTGTTTTAGGAATCCAGGGTCTATGGGGAAAGATTGGAGTGCCGAGGGGTTTCCATTAGCCACCAGCCATACCTCATTATAAGACCTGCAGGTTCCAAAGCATTCTTGCAGCAATCATAACAATAATAAACATGCCAGACTAAACTTTTAAAAATAAAACTTCTAGAAACTTGGTGGGACCAGTGATTTTCTTCAGGAGAGAACAAGAGGCTGGGTAGGTGGTGATTTCAGACGGTAATGAGTCAGGAAAGAAGGAACGCAAACATTTTAGAAGATTTCATATATACAGTCACAGGGAAACAGAAGCAGGTCCTGTATAATTTCGTTTTTAGCAGACTTATCCCGGGGACTGTCAGCTGTATGCAGCTAGATGTAAAACTGCACAGCAGTGTGTTATTTATTTATTTTTACTACATCGCCTAGTCACCAGCAATGCTAGCTTGATACATATACACTCTAGGGGGATCCTGAGAGCTCATTTCGTGGTTGTATCATTCAGCAGCTATCCCCCATCCCATCGCCCCCCACCAAGTCTTCTCTAGCAATACCCCCCCCTTGATACATATGAATGCTATATGTATGAGGTTCAGTTCATTCTGATTTCAGGGAAGACAGAAGCCACAAAACAAGGTCAGATTACAACCCTGCAGCCGTGAGTGCAACGATGAGTCCTTTGTTTCTTGAGGAAAATTAACAACCTGGTGATAAAGTATTTTTTAGCTTGGTATTCCTGTGGTAGTTAATCCTTACTATGATCAAGGACTGCTTGTACCACCGAGGCACTCACACCTCCCACGCTTGCATGTACATGCATACACACCTACACTCACATAAGCGCGCTCTCACACACGCACATACACACAAGCACACACACAAGCACACATACACACAAATGCACACAAACGCGCTCATAAAAATTGGTTCAATATACTTGTTTGCAAACCCAGTAAGCCGTATAAAATAGAGGCATTTAAAAGCAATGAACACTAATGGGCTGAGTTTATTAAAATCTATTTTTTTTACTCCTTTGAGGCCAGCTCTGCTTTTGGACATTTAAATTCTAAACCATTCAAATCCCTCCAACTACTTTCTTGCCAGACAGTGCTTCCCCCAATCACCAAAATTATGGGTTTCACAAGTGAAACTTAAACCCTGGGCTTTGAAATTACTTCATCTAGATCAATTAGAACATCATGTTTTTAAAAAGCTGTTTGATGTTGGAGGGAGACTGTTTATTTTCAAAATAATAAAAAAAAATAAGGAAATCCTAGTTTGCCAGAGGAAACCATTGTCAAGTTTCTAAAAATGTTTCAAATCTAACCTTGAACCCAAACAGAAATGTTCACACGCCATTTCCCTGTTCATAAACCTCAATGGCTCGCCACTGCCTCAGGAACACATTTCGGGCTCTGTAGCCTGCTAGGCACGAAACCGCCTAGGTGACCCGCCACCAGAGCACTCTGCCCTTCTCCACTGCCTCCTGCAGACGAACATTCTGCACCAGCCTCCCTCAATCGGTCCCTTGCTGCCCAAGCACACGGAGGACTTCACGCCTCTGCAGCTCTACTTTCCACTCTCCAACCGAGCTCTCCCACTTCCTCCGGGGTCCTAGCTCTGAGTCCAGCTCTTCCAGGAAGTCAGTCCTGGGGGCACTTCCTGTAGGGTTTGTCAGCGAGGGCTGGCACTGGTCCCTTCCATCATTTTAAATGTTACATGTGTCTTCTTCATTACCATGTCACCCTACCCTTTTCAATGGACACGTGAGGCCTCCATAAACTCACCACTTGGCCCCGAGAGCAAGGTTTGTCCTGGCACTTATCTGTGTGCTGCGAGTTTGAACTTCTCTCTGAGACGACCACCTGCTGGAGACAAGCAACGGGATCCTGCCTCATCTGTCTTCCCCGAGGAGCACAGCGGAAACCAAGCAAAGCCGGATGCTATATTTGGGCCTGTCCATCCTGCCCCTGGCATCTTA
Source organism: Dicrostonyx torquatus (assembly GCA_028555095.1). Lineage (NCBI taxonomy): Eukaryota > Metazoa > Chordata > Mammalia > Rodentia > Cricetidae > Dicrostonyx > Dicrostonyx torquatus. Next base: position 5,804,741 of record JAQHUG010000027.1, on the reverse strand, counting down.
CAGCCTTCCCTGTCCCAGTCCAATCCCTGCATCACTAGATAAGACAGTGGAGTTGACCTGTGGGAAACAGTGTCTACCGGGCCCTTCTTGCAGAAGGGAAGTTCAGGAAGTCTGAGGATGTACAATAAAGGAAAACATGGAGGTGGGATTATCTTTTAAATTGTAAACAGCTTTGCTAGACGCCAGGAATATCAACTGAACTGTCCTTTCCAGCATCTTAAGAGGCCTTGCTCTCCTTTCTCCTGGGCTCACGTGCAGCTATTAAAACTTACTATTAAAAAAAGTAGGTTGTGGCATTGGAAGATTTACTAGCAAATAACCCACGAGACAAATCTCAGCAAGGACTTCCTCAAGGTGCGTTTTGTTTGTTCGCTTCAGGTTTTTAATCCGGTAAGTGAGGAGAATTGAGTAAAGTCACAATTAGCCACAACCCACCACCTGAATAAAACCGAGAGGCTAGCTGAGGGCCAGGCAAGGAAAACTAGAGAAGCAGCAGAGAGATCCAGGGTCCTGGACCTGACTGAACTCTGGTCGAGGGGGCAGTATCAGAACTCTCCGAGTCTCAGGCTACGTCCTCTAAGAGAATGACACTCACTGGACATTGGGGGTACTGCCCACAGTGACTGTGTACCAGGCTCTGTGCATCTGCCCTGCCCTGCCCTGCTCATGTGACCTTCACACCCCTATGAAAGAGATCCCATGACTATTCCAGAATTCCAGATGGGAACGCAGAAGCTCGCATCACTTAAAGGACTTACTTGACATCAACTGGGAACCTGGAAATGGCTGTGTCAGGATTCAGACTTGGCTCTGTTTATAGAAGCCCATGCTCTAGAAGCCGTGGCTACCTTGTATGTGGATGTCCATGTCCCTGACCCACAACATTCTGAGACACATGACAGGTGGTGAGCCACCAGGCCGTTAGGTCTTAAGAAATTTAGGTTTATGGCAAAATTAAGATGTCTGCAGGGATGTATGTGCATCAAACATAGAATGAGAAAGGTTAAATATGAATGTTCCTGACATCACAGAACTGTACGCTGTGTCACCTGTTCCTCTCCGCCTTTTGCTTGCTCTTAATGCATTTTCCCATCTTATTACTTCCTCCATCTTCCCGCTCCCCTTCATTTTCACTGCTAAGACATAAAAAATGATTCCTGGGTAAAAGTGGTTAGTGCTAGTTGGAAGAGAGGTGTCGGAGTCACATAATAAATCATTGCTGTCTCCTCACCCTCTGGCGTTCTGCATTAGGATGTCATCAAGGCTTTCTCCCGACTCCCCCACCATCGCTCCCTTTTCTCTGCCTAATTCTGTCTTTCTTGCGCTATTTTTCTAGTCTGGTAGGCACGGCGCTGAACTGAAGACGCTCTGCCAAGACCCTTGGCAGCAGCCAGCCTCCAGGAATCCTGCCCACAGCCACAGCGCAGGAAAGACAGAGGAGACAGGGCCTCCGAGAGGCAGACCACAGGGCCAGGCTTAGGGGCCTGGCTTGGATGTTAGACAGAACAGGTTTCCCTGGCCTATCAATGGCCCTCCCTTTGGAGCTCAACTTTCTCATGCTAGGGTCAGGATTACAATTGCTCACTGGCACTAGCTATAGTTCTCCTGGGAAGAGAAGCAGGAGGGAGGAGGGAAAAAGAAAGGAGACAAGCCAGTACACTACCCAGAGTTGGGCAAGCTCCACAGGGCATGGCCACGTGCCTGGAGCACACGGTCCTGCAGGCAGACAGCCAGGGTGTCCAGGGCTCCCATGAGACCTAGGGGTGGGGGATGGATGCTGGGTTGTTTCCCACAGGCAGAATAGGAGTCCCTAACCTAGAGAGGATAATGCTAGGTTAACATCAGGGAAGTAATTCGTTCTAACCCAGGAGAGAGAGAAAGGTCACACCAGCTGCAAGAATGATTGTTGGTCATGCTAAGGGATAAAGAAAGAGAGACAGAAAGAGAAAGAAAAAAAAAGCATGTCCTATTTTTGCAGAGGGAAGAGGACTAGATGAACGAATCCCTAAATGGAGAATGGGGACAGGGCACCCAGCCATTCCTTTACCCTGCTACTGCTTTCCTAAGGACCCTTTCCTGTGCCGGGCACTCCGAGGCATTTTGTCATGCTTTATCTTGTTCAAGCCTGATAAAACTCCATAGGGAAAAGATTATTTTTAGCCTCCATTCTATTTCTACATAAACTGGGGCTTAGAGAGGTTAAGAAGCAGAAATAAAATGACCTGGTAAGCCAGGGGTGAGTCTAGGATGAAAACCTCAGCCTCCAGTACCAAAGCCTAGGTCCCTACCACCATGCCTTCTTGCTTCCCACTTCCTGGTCCAAGCATCTCTTGCCCCAGGTTAGGGATTGCTATTCTGTATGTATCAGCCACATGGACATGAGAACCGGATAAGTCTGTCCCCTTCCAGGGAATGGGGGACAAGACAAGCAATCCTAAGAGGCTACATTCAGGACCCACTGGACTTCTTGTCTACCTTTCAGAATTCTCTTGATCCAAATGAAGTAGAAACTGCCAAGACTTTTAAGGTAATATACATTCTTAAGGTGGTAGACACGACACCATCACTCACAGGGTTCCCAGCTAGTGGATGGACAAACACAGGGTAGGAAAATACATGATCTGTAAATCCTTCAACATAAGCTTCATTCATTTTCCTCTGTGGGACTTCCCATAAGCCTGAAACCACCTGCCCAGAACTCCCCACATAATTACACAAATTCCATAGCTGGAATTTCCCTTCTGGCTCCAAAGTCCGACCACCAAGGACAAGAAGAAAGAGGACAAAAACTGTAGACTGCAAAGCTAGAGCAAATGTCCCTATCCCCTTCTCTCGGTGCCATTCACTCAAAGTCCTCCTATTCCCTCACGTGACCACACAGAAGGATTTTCACTTTTGTGTGTACCCAGCCTTCATCATAGCTCAGTCCCTGGGCTCAGAACTGAAAAGGAAACCTTCTTAATTCTCAACTGAATCTGGGCCTTAAAGTGGCAGAACACCCCAAAGCTATATTAAAAAGAAGAAGAAGAAATGCTTTCAAATCCATCTTTACAAGCACAGGTTTAAAAATAACTCTGCCTTTGTCTGCTATAGATGACTGTCCCTAAAGGGACAGCTGTCCTTAAAGAAGTTACTCAAATCTCAGGGCAAACAGATACTTATTTTTCCAAGTATGCAGCACATGATGTCCAGGAGAACCCCCCACCCTGCCTCCCACTAGCTCTGATGCGATCTGATGTGCAAACGGCAAAGCCTACAGAATGCTGCTACCATCCTGCTGGGCTAAGAACAGCCAGGATGCTGCATTCAGACCCTCTGAAGCCCCCGCATCCAAAACCCACCACTCTCCCCTTCGTGGACAAGACAACCCACAGCATCGTCATCACCACCACCACAGCTTCCAACGTGTCTCTGGAACAGGTCTTCAGGAAGAATTTGGTCTCTTCAGCTATTCAGCCATCCTCTGATCAGACACCTACCTATGTGGAGGAACTGGATCAGGAGGCTTAACATAGGGTAAGGGTCTAAGGAGTCATCAAGAGGAACAGATTCCAACTGTGCTCGGCTCATCATTTCCAAGACTCTCTTGAACTAGACCTCATCCTCCATGACTTGTCGGTCTGGCTTCACCACCTTTCACCCAGACAGGTAGCACTATTGACACAATGCTACTGGGCACTACTCAAAAGTTGCACACTGAGCAAGCAGTCGAAGGCAAATGTTTATTTGAACTGTGCTGCACTATCTCCTGGCTACCCTGATGGCTTCATTCTATCCCTTCAAAGTGCCAAGCACTCTTATTAATATACATATTTGTCTTCTTCTTGCCAACCTATTGTCTCTTGATCTTTCCCAAAGTCTTGCTATAGAGTATTATAGGGGATAAAAAGCACTCATTTGTATGATAGCAGCTTAAATTAAGTCTACATTTTGCTGCTCAAATTGAAGGTCCAGGTCATTAATTCTCAGCTAGGAGAGATTTCATTCCCAGGGGACTTTTGGAGGTGACATTTTTCCTTGCCACAACTGAAGCACGGGTACCACTGGCATCTAAAGGAGAGAGTAGGGATATCCCTTAACATCCTGTAATCCACAAGGTTGAGAAATCTCAGTTGGGCTGAAATCTCACAGTTCCCAGAATGTTCATGGCTGCATCTGTGCTCTTCCGTTCTTATTCCGACTTATTTTTCCTCAAGATTTGCTTGGTACTTCCATTCTGGCCACTCCTGTGAGCTATGCAGAACAGTCAAGAACTTTGTCTTTTTTTTTTTCTGGTTGGCTTGACATAACACATCCATCAAGCCTGTGAACCTTAGAATTGCATTTCTCAGTATAATCTGTATCATGAGCAACATTGTAAGAATGGAAGAATGTGATTTTTTTTATCTATTATCATTTGAAAAAGAGTTTTGATTTTTTTCTTGTTACAACTATTACTGGGTTTTCATTTCAAAGAATAAAATCATTTTGAAATGTATCCACTACTTTTTAAAGGATATTTAAGTGGAGGGGTTATTTCTAGACCACTTGGCATGTTTCTTCTGTTACTGGATAAAGGGATATTTGGGAGTTCCTTGCTATGGGCAACAACTCTGACGGGGGAATCCCCATCACCTGAGTCACAGACTGCTGTGGTCTCTAAGTAGCTCTGAGAAATGACTCGAGTCTCAAATTCCAAGATCCCAGTTTCTCACTCCCAGCAGGAACACCCTAGACAATACACACTGGGCAAAATCTCCTGCTATTTCCCTCCAGAGAGAGGCTGTGTACTGTATCTAAGTGACTTTAAGAAGGTATTTCAGGTGACATTGTCATAACAGTGAAAGCAATGACCACGACCACTTTAACTAACAACACACCTGGAGCTAGCCATCTGATCTTGGTGCATTGTCTATAACTTCCAAAACAGCCCCATCAAACTGAAATTACACCTTTCTATTAAAGGGGAAACTGAGGCTCCACAAGGTTACGCCATGGCTAAGGTCACTCAGACATGCAGAAGAGTGTGGGAAGTGCCAGGGTCCACTCTCTGGGACTCTGCTTTCTCCCTGTGACACATCACTATATCCAGAATGGAGGGGCTAGCTGCCTCTCCCAGTGAAGAAGCTGAGCTATGCATTCTTCATAGTAAGAGGCTACATCACCAAGATGCAAGAGGGTGATGCAGCCTTTGCAGGTAGCTGATGCCTAAGACTTCATTCCAACAGAACCCATGGCCTAGAGATATCAGGCAAAGTATATTTGGGAGATGGGGTGACATAGATTTGAAAGCCCAGAGATATATGAAAGGGTAAACTTGAACTCCAGGACTAACCTGTAAAGGGAGGTGTGCTCTCTCCTTCTTCCCCTCCTTCCCTTCCATTTAAACCCTGCTCTGTGTGTGGCCAAAATTTCTGCCTGAGCCGAGGACAGAGTTCAGCCGCAAATGCTAACACAAGTCTCTCATTGTCCTGTTTTCTGTCTTCCCCTGCAGCTAAGGCCTTCCGTTCAGTGACCTTCCTGTCAATTTGTCAGTCTGAATCTTTGTTCCTGGTACCCGTGCATAAAATGATCTTTCTTCCTTCTTGGTTGGTGCTGTGGTGATTTAAAGGTACGGGTCTGGGGCTGCCTTAGCCTGTGCTTACCCCTGCCCATTTGGCAACGGGTTTTAAAGCCTGGTTCTTTCCAGGTGATGTTTTTGTTTCATTTTAAAATATCTTTCATTATTCATCTGTGTATTGTGTGAGCTTGTTTACATGGCGGGGGGATACTTGTGGGTGCATGTGTGTTTTAGTTTGGCTGGCTGCCCACTAACCTCAGCGATCCTCTCGTACCTGCCTCCCTAGCACTAGGATTACAAGTGTGCCACCATGCCTGGCTTCTTATGTGGGCACAGGGGTCAAGTTCTGGTCCTCACACAAGCATACACTGACTGCAGCTTGTTGGGAGAGGTGGAATAAATGGGACGAGAAGATGATAGTGGAGACACTATAAAGGCGGATTGACTCACGGAAACACAGAGTGCTACGAGTAAAGAGGCTTAGCCTCACTTCATAAGAGAGCCTGGTTTTTGTTTTTGTTTTTTTCTAGGTCTTTCAATGACAAGAGGAGATGGTTGAAAAAACAAAACTGTCCCTCACCTCTACTGGAATTGACCCCTTTAACACAGAGAAGAAGGGATATGGGTTAGCCCAGCTTTCTGGGAGTCTACCCAAATTATCCAGCAAGATCCTATTAACTTTGTGTTTGGGGACCAGGGAAAGGGGGCAGGAGATAGGATGAATGTTTACATGGATCCATTAGCCCAGTCACTTACTCCAGGCCGGAGTATCTTAAACTGTGGCCTTTGAACCAATTACTCAGAATTCCCCTGGGAGTTGGTTAAAATGAACACTCTGGCTTAGTACCTCAGACCTGAAAACACCAGCTTTCGAACGGGGGGGGGGGTCCACAGTGTCTGAATTTAACCAACTCTGCAGGTGAGACCTGGGCATGCTCACTGAAGGAGGAAAGAGGTTCAGAACAGAAGGAGGAGAGAGCTCCTCTCTAGGAAAGTGTGTTAAGGTCTCCTAGTCATGCTAACCTCTCCTGCAACGACCCCCACATCTAAAAGGTGCACTTCCCAGAATTTACCTGGTCTGATAGGGCTCTGCATACAGTTCGGAGATGGGATGCCAGGGTGGAGGGGTGCAGAGGCCCGGCTGCTGAGGTCCATGACCGAAGGAGCAGTGGAGGAAGCCGGCTGTAACCCAGGAGGGTGAGGGCTGTGGTCATGTTGCGATGGACTGGGGGGGATGCCATTTTCCGACAGGAATTCCTCCAGGTCCATGTATTCCAACTGGAAAGTATCTCCGTCGTAGGGAAGGGTTTTGTCCCATAAGGTGGGTCCCAAGAAGGCCGACTGGGGGACCGTCGGGCTGTTGCTCTCATCGTCCAGCTTCTTTCCTTTGTCTTTATCTTTGCTAAATGCTGAAGAAGGGAAAGGTGAGCTTTGTTTAAAAAACAGAAAAAAAGAGGGGGTGTCTCTCTCTCACCAGCTCTCCTGCCATCTGTTACAAAACTACTTCTCGGGGGCACCGAGGCCCTCTGGGTGCTGTCTTTTCTGAATCTAGAGTTTCGACATCTTCCTATTTACTTTGGAAAGAAAGCACTGGTCTGTAGGATGGGGCTACCGGCTGATTTGGAGTAAAAACAAGAGAGCAGTGCCCGGTGTGCTATCGGGATAAGTCACCGAAATCCACACTGGGAAAATAACACCCAAGATGATAGACAACGGGCTGATGTGAGTTTTCTCTTTAACGAAACCACCAATAATCTGGTATGATTCATGTCTTTCCTAAATCGATTACAGCCAGTACCTGAGGTCATTCAGATTTATAAGCCAGGGTTTTCTCGCTTATTCTTAGTAAAGCAAGCCTCCCACCTTTTCCTTACTACTCTGTATCTAGTTCTCACACCATCCCTTTCCAGACACTATCTCAGTGAACTTGCTCCATTGCAACCATCTCCGTTTACATGTTTACATGGAAGATAGGAGGCTCCTGTCTTAGAAGGAGCCAGGGGCCTGTGGGGGAGGGGTAGTGTAGTGGGTGGAGGTGGGGGGTGCTTGAGAGGCAAGACTTTCAAACTCATCCATTTGCTTGAAAAGCCACTGGGACCCATACAAAATGAGTAATTCAGCTTTAAACGGTGGTTTCTTCTTTCTTTTCCGCAGAAACATTTCAATACTACCTAATTTCCAAAAAAAAAAGTGTACATTTATGCATTCCATCTGAAGCAGTGCTATTGCAAAGGTGCTGTATTCGACACTAGGATGGAAGAATGAAGCTGCTTCCTTCCTGGAAATTGCAGCTCCCCCGGATTTGGTCTTTACCAAGCTCTCTCTGCATTTTGCCAATATCCAGGTGTGGGTGGAATCGAGGATTACAGAATTTGCTTCTGAGTTTTGATTCCTTAGAGATATACAGCCCCTCTGCCACTCAATCTAATCTCCAATCCTCCATAGTCTCATTAGAGAGTTGAATTTAAAACACCCACCGCAAAAGCCTGCCGCATCGTATCCCCTTTCTACCAAATGCTACTCCTTAAGGCGCGGGAGGGTGCGGGGTTGCGGGGAGGGGTGTTGTATGAGCTATCAAGTAACAGCAACTCTTGCAAAGCAACAGGCGTTCTCTCCCAGAGAAAATGATGCAAACATCCCGAAGCTATTTGCATTCAAATAATCTTTCAAGACTTTATGCAGGAGCCGCATGGTTCGCTTTTGCCGCTGCTATACCACCAAAGGCAAGAAACTGCATCCGCCCGAAACAAAACACAAATCCGTGGGGCATCAGCTGGTTTCCCCGCCCGGTCTCACATGCATGCCCCCCACCCCACCCCACCCTAACCCTGTCTCTCCAGCTCCAGTCACGGTTGCCTAGGGAAGGTTTGAGACTTACCGAGAAAGGGCTCAAGCCAGAGGAGGCTCCTGCACGCGGTTACACGTGAGCCTGCTCAGCTCTCCCCTCCCACCGGGAAGAGTGCACCGGGAAAGTGTCAGCGCTGGAGGCGTGCACCGCTTCCCGCCGAGAGACCACTCCCCCCACCACCCCCCACCCCGCTTTGTGAATTACCCCGCTGCGAGAGAAAAAGCCTCTTCTCTCATGCCGCGTGAGTTCCCAATGCAAAACAGTAACGGAAACGGTAAAGCAATCCTAATAGCCAGGCTGCCGAGTGAGACCCTCCTCCCCTTTACTTGGACCCCCGGCTCTAACCAGCAACCCCCCCTGCCCCACTTCTTCTCCTCAGTTACAGAGACCAGGCTCTCCCGCAGAAGCTCATGCCCTGTCACAGGCAAGGATCCAGACCTGTCAAGTTCACCTGTCACCTGCGCAGCAGGGAGACAGACCTAGACAGTTCAGGCAAGGTCCCCAGCGCTATTTTAAATGTTGCCCGGGAGGGATCCCCTTTGCATTGAGAAGAAAGAGTGATGAGTGAGTCCCCAATTTCACTAAAGCCAGGCAAGGGAAAGAGAGATGAGGGTGCCGGGCCGAGCAGGGGGTCCCTGAGAGTGCTGTCCCTTCCCTGAGCCCTGCTGCCGAGGTAACGCTCACCGTCTTCAGGATGAAGGGGGAGCTTCAGCGGGTTCTCCAGCAGGGACCTGAGCACGCCGTAGGGAGGCGGGATAAAGGTGGGGTTCAGGGGGAGCTGTCGGGACATTTTCTCCATCGTGATGCACTCAATTGTCTTTTAAAAAGAAGGCCAATCGCCGCCCCAAAATGCTGGTGAGCTTTTTCCTCCGTTCTTTGCCAACCAAAGTACTCGCTTTCAAAACAGTTGCAGAAAGGAAAAAAAAATATTTACTTCTGTCTTTGTAAATATATCAGCATGCAAATAGCAAAATAAAAAACAAAAACAAAAAACAGAAAACTTTCGGGTTCTCAATACTGACAGTCCCGGGAAAGCGTCTTCAGCGCTGCGGGCTCCTCGGGCCCTGTGCAGGATGCTCTCACCTGCCTCCAAACACTCAGTCTTGCAAAATGTTCAAAACTGCAAGAAAAAAAAAAAGAAAAACTAGGTAGATGGTAGCAGATGAGCAGAAGGCAAAGCGCGGGCCGCCGACCCTGGCGCGAGCACCCGAGGCGGTGCCGTCCCGCCCCACCCCCCTCCCCGGCGCGGCGCTGCTCCCAGCGCTCCGCGGCCCCGCAGCGCCGGGCTCAGCGCGTCAGGCAGTCCATGTGCCGCTGCCCTGACAAGAGTGACGTCAGGGCCCGCACCGCGAGCCGATAGGCGTGCAGGGGCGGGGCACCGATCGTCCCCACCCACCATCCCCGCCCAGCCAGGGCTGCGTGTGTAGCATCGCCGCACGCTCTGATTTTCTGGACCTTGCCGCGACGGTGGGCTGCTAAAAGAGCAGATGCCAGATTTCGTGGTTCACTTACTGCCTTGCGCGCTGAGTAACCCCACTCACCCTCACTTCCTCTCCTTTTGCACGCTCGTTCTTTGTCTTTCGTTTACCGGAGTGAGCAGAACAATGAGGAATTCGCATCAGTGGCTTTCAACGTGGAAACTGGTGATTTTTAAAGAAATAAAAAAGAGAGAGAAAAAAAAGATGGCCAACAGCATCCCAGATTTAAATTAGACCCCCTGGAGTGATGTCCTGGCAATCTTTGGCTTCCCGGGTGGCTTCAACTAGAAGCCAAGTTAGGAAACTGTTTGGATAGAGTTAAAGTTGACGACTTCTAAGTATTTCTCCAGGCCCCTGGTGAGCTTTGTGCCTTCTCTCTAGCCCCACTCCGTAGCCAACCTAAAATAACTACTTTCCTGAATTCTAAACAGGTGCAAAGGTAGAATGGCGCCGGGAACTGCAGACGGAGCTGAAGTGAACTGTCTCCCACGCTGTCAGAGGGAATTAATGAGACAGACGCTTGCTTGCAAAGGAAGGATGGCATGAGAGACTCACACACTGAATGAGAGTTTAGCAATACGTACAAGACCTGGCAGAGCTGTAGCTGGGCACAGCTGTAGCTGGGCACAGCTGTAATTGGTCTGAATTCTAATTAACATAAGTTTCTATTTGTCAAAGGGTAAAGGGGATCTTGTCGTTCCTGACTGCTGCACTTCCCTCTGGCCTTCTGAAAGCTGGTGAGGCAGCCAGTCTTTGGACATTGGTACTGACGCATGGAGTAGATGGGGTGGGGTGTGGCAATCAACATCACACGCCAGGAGAGCTTCCCAAATCTTTCAATTTGGTTTTTCACAAAAGAAGGGACTCACTAGGAGCTAAAGAGATGGTTTAGTGGATAAAGTACTTGGGACATAAGCATGAAGACAAAATGTTGGACCCCCTAGAATCTACATGAAAGGAAAGAAAGGAGGGAGGGAGGGGGAAGGAGGGACGAAGGGAGGGAAGGAGGAAAACCTGGAGGAGCAAAATGGGCCTGGAAACCCAGCATTGGGGAGGCAGAAATAAGAAGATCCTGAAGGCTCACTGACCAGCCAGCCTAGGCACTGGGTGAGTTTCAGGCTCAGTGAAATGCTATATTAATCTATATATGCGAGCGCGCGCACACACACACACACACACACACACACACACACACACACACTTCCATTCCCGCGATCTTCTTAGGGAGAGGTATCCCCCTAACTTGCTTTCACCACAGCCCTGTGAGCCGGTAGACCAGGAGAGGTACAAGCATTCTGGCTGGAAACAAATGAAGATCCCAAGCATAAGAAAGCACATCAGGCCCCGTGTGGCAACCCCACTAGCATTCCGCAGCGCTCAACCCGTTCAGAGTTCTCTGCCCTTCCTCATCTCTCCACGTTTCCGCATGTGAAACCTGCATTGATTCAAGGGATCTGTTTGCCCGGAGCAATCTTTTCCTTTCCACTTGAGAGAGCCTAACACTGTGGCTTTGCATTTGTCGCTGCAGATGAATAAACCAGCATGGTGACTCATCACTCAGTGTCCTGAGAAGTTGGTTCTTATAATTTACTTTCACTGGGCCTGGTCACCTCTGGATATAGGTAGCCTGGAGCTCCATTCCCTTAGACAAGTGATTCTCAGCCTTTGGGTTACCGCCCCTTTGGCAACCCTCTACCTCCAAAAATATTTGGAACAAAAAAAAAAAACATTATGGAAACATTACGGTTTACAACAGTAGCAAAATTAGTTTTGAAATAGTAACAAAATAATTTATGGTTGGGGGTCCCCACAACATGAGGAACTGTATTAAAGGGTCACAGCATTGTTTGCCTTAGATCATAGCGACTCTCTCTTCTCTCTAGCTCTGCATCTCTACTTCAAGGGTATATGCTAGTGTTCCAGAATTTAAGTTACAGGGGACACTGCTTCACAGCGGACTTCCTGGCATTCTGTCTCCTATAATCCTTCAGCTCCCTCTTCTGAAGTGTTCTCTGACATATCCATGCAAAAGCTGTGACTTAGGGCTCATGGTCCTCATGGACCATTTATCTCCAAATTGTGTCCAGTTGTGGTTTTCTGTGATGCTCTCTGTTTGCCAGGAATGGGTGGCTCTCACCCTTAGCTGAGTCTCAAGGTGATGCAGAGGAGTGACTCACCGTAAAGGCTGACCTGAACCTACACCCTGAGTCACAAACAGCACTTGTTCATGTCCAAGCCCCTTCCATGCTATGCTATTGTTTTGTCCTGATTGTTCCACTAAAAAAAACAATGATCACCCCAATCTTCTATTGTTGGACAATAGAGTCCAAAAATAGTGGTTCATATACATCTAACATTTTATTGTTTCTTGTCACTTTGCATTGTGGGTAAAGCTCAGCTGGGATGTTTACATGGTTGGCCTTTCTTTTTTCTGGTAGTATCAAGGTCATGCTTCTCCTACATGGCCTTCTTGAATGGTTTTTTCCATGTCTTTTCTTGGCAAAGTAGATAAGTCCCAAAAGTGTCCCTGAAGCCTTTACTTGCTGATACCCCATCTATCAAAATTAGGTTTGTGACTAGACCCAAGTCAACAAGGGAGGGGAGGAAGTACATAAGGCATGGAAGTTCGGTGGTATAGTTCATTAGGAGCCGAGAGAGTAACTCTCTCATTCTGTTATTTTAGTTTCATATAAAGATATCATGGAAGCTAGTAAGTAGTAGCTATATTTGGGTATCAGCTCAAGGAGTCACGAGTTGAATGTATGCCCCATCAGCCATTCATTCCATTCTAAGCCATGACATGTACAACTATCTGTGAGATGCAAAGATAAACCAGGCTCAGCCAGTGTTGGGAGCTCAATCTATGTGGGCTATAACAGGAAGAAGCACAATACATGCCTACTGGTTTCTCACGTCTTCATTCAATATGTTCTTTCCCGGGACACCCTTCCTTCCTGGCCTCATCTCTGAATTCCAATAGACAATGACTGAGCATTCTTATAGTCCTAAGAACTTTGCTGATTGTCTTTCTTCTGACCCATCAGTTTGCTGTTCAGAGAGGGTGACAGGACAGGAAAAAAAAGGTTCTACGCTAGCCCTAAAGTCCCCTGTTCTGTTTTTGGAAACTGGCCTTATGTACAGTCAGTGGTTTCTACCTGTTGTCATTTCAAGGGGCATAACAATAAGGTTAAGTAGGGACACTCTGGGGCTGTGCAGAGGAAGGTGGGGAGGGCAGGTGGGAGTGAGTCATCTTGGCCCTGACCCTGAAACTCTCTGGAGGGACTCTGCTATGTGAGCAGTGTCTGTTTCAGACTCCTGGTGGCTGTGAAATCCAGCTCTGCACACAGTGCCTGCCCCTGCTCCTGTGCCCTCCCAGGGCCTGGGAACCTGTGCATCGGTAGGACTGCCCTGCGATTATGAAGTGCATTGTTTAGGGAGGTCAAAGCTCTGGGTGAACCTGTTTGTCCTGTTGCCATTTTATCTAGGAATTAATTTCGCAGTGAAAAGCATTAAACTGCCAAGCCAAAGGTTGTTCTTTCCCCTTTTCTAGAAGCCTCCAACTCACCCAAAACATTGAAAAGGACAATCATAATTAGTTAACTACTGAAGACTGGATTCTCTGGATTCAGGAATATGGAAAATAAAATTAAGACATGTGCTGGGAATGCTAGACTCTTCTTTAAGAATGACTGGTGAAAGGATCATGGCTAGACTTTCCTGCTCTTTCCCTAAGTCCAGCACTGCTCTGGTATACATCAATGGCAAATACTAAGAGAGGTGTAAAAAGGAAAACACCAGGCATAGATGGCAGGACTTATGTAGGTGTGGTAGAAGACCAAGGAAATTGTTTGGAAGAGAAAGAAAGAAAATATGTAAAGCAAAGAGAAAGAAAAACAGTGTAGCGCGTTACATAGAGTGAGAGCACAATTTGGGGTCAAATGTACCTCGGTTCCTGGGTACCTGCTGCCGCTAGTATGCATATCAGCAACAGCATGGAGGAGGAAAGGGGGAGAGAGATGGTGGCAGCAGCGTGTTTATAATGTGCTTAACAGTGTTCTTTAACTGTGACACAAAGTATTAATCGTGACAATTGGTTATCTCACTCAGGACTTGTCACACAGTATAGGCTATATGGCATTATCGTTCCATTTCACAGACAAGCCAGTGAGGCCCAGAGAAATGGGAGCCTCGCTATTTTCCTGTGGCTAGTTAGCACACATACAAGTTATGAGTCGAAATCAGCTCTGCTGGACTCGAGCATGTGGGTTCTTTCCCTCTCTCTTGAGAACAAATGACATACACCCCTTTAGTAAACCCACTGAATTTCCAACAGGTGAATGTTGGACCTTGGATCCTGTGACCTTGGATCGTCCGTCTGATCTCTTTGGGTGAAACAGAAACAGACGGCTGTGTGTCCCAGCTTGCAGAGTGACCAGGAGATGGAAATGCTACAACGCACAGGCAAGGGCTTAGTAAACTTTGCAGGCTACACTAAGGTGAGGGCTTGCTGTTGGAGACTTCATTTTCTCTTTCCTCTGAGGTACATCCCAGATTAGCCTACCCATTTCTTTAAGTCCACATTGTTAGGGGTTATTTTGCATTTAACGTGGATACTTTTTTCTCTCCCCTTCTTTCCCCTTCACCAGGTAGCGACATCACATTTATCCTAACCTCAAAAAATGCAACCTAAAATTTAACGATGATGATGATGATGATAAAATCCAGCATGTTCCAGGTATCCAGAGTAGGGCAGAGTTGCTCTTATCTTGGTTCAGAGTAAGGGGTGACGGAATAGAATTGTGTTGATTAGGTAACAGTTTAATGAGCTGAAGGGAGAGACTGAAGGAAGGACGCAGGGTTTCACTATGATTCAGAATCGAATGTGTCATTCGATCAATTGATAGGTCAGGGGAACAGTTTACCCAAGCTGACATTTATCAACTACTCTGTAATATCACTTCTAAACCTCAGGTGACCAGAGTTCATTTTTAGGCCAAAGAGAAGAAGACTACAAAACAAGCTTTGCAGATCAGGTACTGCCATAGACTGCTTCCAGTAGAACTGGGGAGGCCTGAAGCCATGGCCAACTCACTGTCTTAGCTAAGGTTTCTGTTGCTGCGCTGAAACATCGTGACCAAAAAGCAAGTTGGGGAGTAAAGAGTTTATTTGGATTTCACTTCCAGATCATAGTCCATCATTGGAGGAAGTCAGAACAGGGACTCAAGGAGGGCTAGAACCTGGAGGCAGGAGCTGATGCAGAGACAATGGAGGAGAGCTGTTTGATGGCTTGCTTCCCGTCTTGCTCATCCTACTTTCTTATAGAACTCCGGACCACCAGCTCAGGGATGGTACTGCCCACCATGGGTTGGGCCATGGCTGAGTGAACTCTAACTGAGAAAAGGCTTTACAGCTGAGGCTCCTTCCTCTCTAATGACTCTACCTTGTGTCAAGTTGACACACAAAGCCAGCCAGTACAGTCCATTATCATCATGGCATGACATGGTGGCATGCAGGCAGGCATAGTGCTGGAGAAGTAGGTGATTGTCCTACATCTTGGCTTGCAGGCAACAGGAAGTAGTATCAGACAACGGGCAGTATCTTGAGCATAGATGAGATCTCGAAGCCTGTCTCTGTAGTGACACACTTCCTCCAGCATGACCACACCTATTCCAACAAAGCTACATCCCTTAATAGTGCTACTCCCTTTGGGAGCTATTTTGTTTTTCAAACCACCACAGCCAACAGTCACACAGAGGTTCAGGGCAAACTCTGCTCTATTCATTGGGTCTTAAAATCAAGATAAAATTTTGATTCATCAACATTGTCACCATCCTATGAAGTTCCTGGGCTTCCGTAGATCCATGTCAAGAGGGATTGGCCAATTTTATGTCTATGTGTGGTGTCTCTGCTGGATCCCTTGTTACAGGCCAGGACAAGCTGGTTTAACTCAGACACCTGGGTGTCCCCTGTGCAGCCAGACTAGCCTGGCATGGCTTTTCTTTAGACAAGAATTCTTCCTAAGGAGCATGCCAGTTCTGTTGAACTTCGAGCAATACTTAAAACCAAACAAAATACCTGTCACCTGGACAGCATGTCCCCTGCCCTGTAGGGCTGCTGCTTGTGGGAGCCTTTTTGCTAAACACGGAATCAGCGCACAAGAAGTGACCAGCATGAGCTTAAAGACGTGAGGCAGCGCCAAGCAGGCGCACAGTCGCACCGGTTCCTCTCTAGCTGAGCAACTCCGTGGATGTGGGCATTCATCACAGGGACCTGGACTGAGGGGAGAGACCTGGGAGGAAAGATTGTGTGTGGCCTGGAGTGATTCAGACCTTTTTACATGCGACGGATGAATTCTAACGTTACTTTCTTCCTGTTCATTTATGCCTCTTGGGCACCTGCTGGTCTCTGCAGCATGAAGGAGGCAGCATTCCTGACTTCTCAGCCTTTACTTTACTAGGCTCCAAGCATGCTACTTCCCATTTGTTAATGCCAGGCAGAGAATTTTAAAAATGGTGGGCTCTCGACAGCACTGCTTTCCAGAGATGACAGCATCGTGTTCTTCTGGACACACCACCACCACCACCACCACCAGTGGAGGGCTCTTATGGACTAGGAACTGGGCTGGGCCCTGGAGAGGGGAGCGAAGGGTACTGATTTAGCCCCAAGGCCCCTGCAGTCTGGCTAGCTACCATTTATGGTGGGGAGGGTGGCACATAGGGCGATTAGCTCTGAAGACTCAGAGAAGTTTTCAGAGAGCAGCTGTGGGGGAAACTTTGAAGATAGGAGTGGACCAAGGAGGCAGGGAATGGGGAAGCTAGTCCCGTCGGGACAGACAGGTGGGAATGGCACGGGTCAAAGTCTGAGCTTGTCAGTTTTCCTCCACATGAGCATTCCTGGAGGGAGAAGACACGACGACTATTGGGGCACCACTATTGCTTACTGTGTTCTGCCTTGCTGAGGCACGTTGCTAGAAGGTTTGCATGCCACATGGTCATCCATCTTTAAAGCAAACCCTGGGAGCCACCTGCTAACATAACTCTGAGTTGTACCCCAGTCTGACTGATGCAGCCGAGGGTGAGTATCGAAAGCCTCTGCAACGCCTTGTAACCTCTCTTCCCGGTGCTTCACTCCCTCTCTACACCTCACCTGAGGTGCACACTGGGGCACGCAGCACCCGGGACCTCAAGACTTTGTCATCTTTGGAACCCCTCTACTGACAGGGAAATTCTCTCCCTTGGTTTTAACTGGTGTGTGTGGTGTTGTGTGTGTGTGCGCGTGTGGACTACACTGGCTGGCTGTCCTCAGGCACCATCCCCCACGCTTGCTTTGAGGCAGGGTCTTTCACCGGCCTGCACCTCACTAAGTAGGCAGCCCCAGAGATATTCCTCTCACTCCTGCTAGTTGGGAGATTTTAAGCACCTGCCACCACACGCAGGTCTTTTATAAGGATTTTTGGAATTGAACACAGGCCTTCATGCTTGCAAGACAAACACTCTATCAACTGAGCTGTGTTACCGCCACTGGGAATCGCCTGGAAGACAAGTCATCATTGCTTGGAACTATATTTAGATTCTTCTGGAGCGGGGGTGGGGGGTGGGGACAGTGCCCAAGTTCAAGGTTTTCTACATGGGCCCTGTGCTTGGGTGGCTCTGTTTGTAGAAGGATTGTTTTCTCTTGCTCTCCAGTTTCAACTGTTCTTCCTTCTCTACCTCTATCACCCTCGAGTGAGAAGCTTGTTCCTTCCTCCTTTGCCTGTCAGGTCTTACCCACCCTTGAAGGTTAGCCCTGCTTGTTATCAGTGCCTCCCCACTTCTCCTTTACCTCTCGGCTTGGGTTTCTGTTTACCTGCAGGACTCAGTCCTGACCATTCAGCTTTCCTTCCTTATTCCTTTCGGAACACGCCCAAGCACAATGGGTTCCCGTCCAAATGAGACCTGCTATGGTGTCTGCAGTCTCCTGCCTCCAGCTGCCAGCTCCTGAGCACTGATGTCTTCACAGAGGTCCAGGAACTAATAATCTGGGTATCTCATACCACTGCCTAATTGTCTTGGATTTTTTTGTTAAGAAAATGGCGGGCTGCCTTGAGATCTCCATTTTTATTTCAAAAACAGCTTGCAGTGCTGAGTTATTTGAATCCAGAGAGACCAATGCCATCTTCAGTTGCCCTTTTCCGGGAGCACTTGAATTCTATTGGTCCAAAGTTCAGGGGAATGTTTCAGAGTGCAGACCCTGGGGTCTATAGCTAAAGAGGCTGTTCTGTCTGTGCTAGGATGTATATGTGCTTTTTAAAATATATAATTATAGCCGGGCAGTGGTGGTGCACACCTTTAATCCCAACACTCGGGAGGCAGAAGCAAGTGACTCTCTGTGAGTTTGAGGCCAGCCTTGTCTACAAGAGCTAGTTCCAGGACAGTTAGTTTTACATGAATGAGTGTTTTGCCTGCCTGTATGTCTGGGCGCCATGTGCATGCCTGCACAGAAGAGGGCGTCAGATTCCCTAGAACTTGTTGTGAGCTGCCTGTGGGTGCTGAGAGTCAAACCTGTGTCCTCTATAACAGCAGTTCTCAAGCTATAGGTCTTGCCCCTTTGGGGATGGCATATCAGATATTTACATTACAATGCACAACAGTAGCGAAGTTACAGCTATGAAGTAGCAAAGAAATAATTCTATAGTCGGGGGTCACCACAACATGAGGAGCTGTGTTAAAGGGTCAGTGTTAGGAAGGCTGTGAACCACCGTTCTATAAGAGTGAGTTGTCTCAATGTCTGCGTCATCTTTTCAGCCTGTGTCTTAGAGATGTGTCTTGTTGCCTAGAGCTGCCTAGCACAGCACCACAAATTTGAGGTCTGAAAACCACAGAAAGTGTTCCCTTACAGTTTTGGAAGCAAAATGTCTAGAATGAACATGTCAGCAAGGACTCGCTCCCTCTGGAAGTGTGAAGGAAAATTTGGCTCTCATTTCTCTGGATCCTGAGAACTTTGTATTTTCCTTCCCAGCCACCAGCTTCAGGAGAATTTTGGTTGGGGTGGGGGAGATATTGTCTTCCAGTCAAAGACATTGAGCCTGAGACTTGAAATAGAATATCAAACCTGTGACTGAATCAGCAACCACAAAGGCATGGGGGCAACGTTCTCTTTCAGTTCATTCAGGATTTTGTGTATTGAAAGGTGAAGAAGGATTCCCCTTCTCTTTCTATAACACACACACACACACACACACACACACACACACACACAGACACACCACTCCAGTGTCTTACCAGTATGCATTTACCAGTAAGATAAGATTTCTTTCTTTTCCGGTGCCTTAACCTCTTTCCCAAGCCCATGCAAAGCAAAGGTTTTAACCGAGTGGAAAGCTCAGTCTCTGGTCTGCTATCTGCTTTGACCACAAGAACCCCTTCTCTGTGATCCAGTGTTCATTTCCTGTGTCCCTAATCCTCCAACTATCAGCTACAGATCCTTGCCTTGGTGTCTCTCCTGGGACAAGACACCGTTTACTTTTTGCAAATCCTCCACTTCCTCTTTGAAGGCAAGTCCCCGTCTTGGGAGGCTCTCCAGTAGCTATGACCCCCAGGTGACCCCCAAGTCAGGCATTCTAGCCCAAAGCTGCCTTCTGGAACTCGGCAAACTTTGTACTCAGACCTGCTCTTGGTAGCAAAACCCTAGCTCAGACTACAGCTTCACACACACTGTTTTTCTCTCCTGTCCTTGCCTCCCTGCAGGGAACCTTTCTCCTCCTAGTGATTTCCTGTCATTTTACTACCAGGGATGAACCTCACATGATGGGGGTGGAGCGAGGAAAATGAAAACTCAAGAGAATGTACTATAAACAACATGCCCTGTCATTCTGAGTAGTGTGGTGTGTGTGTGTGTGTGTGTGTGTGTGTGTGTGTGTGCACATGCTTGTGGGTGGGGACCAGGCGTTGATGTTGAGGGCTGTCAACCACTCCTTCCACCATACCTAGGTTTTTTACAAGGGAGCTAGGGGCCTGAAGGCAGGTCATTATGCTTTCACAGAAGCCCTTTCCCTGCCGAGCCACCTCCCCAGACCTGAACTATCAACAGTTTGTATGAATTTAGAAGCTCTTGTTGGATTCACATGTCCGTTCAACAGCTGGCTATTTGTGCACGTGAACCATGAGTTGACGGTATTGGCTGGCTCCCGTAGTGTCCAAGCTCTTACCGTGCCTGATTTAAGTGACGGACATGACACAATTGACCTGGAGTCGGCAAAAGAAGCCTGTCAGCCAGGAGGTGAAGCATTTTCTCTGACAGTTTCATGAGCAAAACCACCTCAACAGCATAAACGGCGGAGCACCTTTCTACACGAACCCTAAAGCAGGGAGTCTGAGTTGATTTTACCCATGTCCAGATGGTGGAAGATCTTCCCAGCATCTCTCTTTCACTCTGGGGTGAATGCCTCAATAGTTCACGTCACCTGAGATGACAGGATTTACCTGGCTTTCAGTGTCCAGCCACACCTTTGGTTTCCACCTTCCTTGTCTATTCCCAAGTCAAAAACACAGGTACTCAGCTGGTTAACAAATACTTGGTTTGGGTATGTCTTTCTTTCTTGATAGTTTTATTGAAGTTTAATTGGCATTCAACAAACCATACCTGCCATCGGATTAGCTTTGGCATCTGTATACATCCATGAAGCCATCACTAGAATCAAAATACACAAATGTTCACCCCCAAAGTTTTTCATGACCCTTTCTGGTCCCTCCCTCTCTCCTCCTCTCCCAGACCACACGGATCTGCTTTCTGTTACTATATATTAATTTCCATATATTTCTTACCTCTGCATTTAGCATGCTTTCTTTAACTGCAAGTCTATATGAGGTTATTTTTAACAGGACTCTGTAATTTTCAGCCCCTAAACTGAAAATGTGAGCATTAATTCTCAGAAGCCCCAAGCTATGGTATGCGAGTGAATGGAACAGAATCTGAGAGACAATTCCCAAGATTCATGACTTGGGAGGATATTCTGGGGTGTGTGTGTGTGTGTGTGTGTGTGTGTGTGTGTGTGTGTGTGTGTGTGTTCATATACGTGTATGAAGGGATATGCATATATATGTGGGGTATGTAGAGGACAGAGGTCAACCTTGGATGCTGTTTCTCAGGAGCTGTCCACTCTTCGTTCTTTGAGATGGTCTCTCACTGACCTGCTATTTAGTTAAGCTGGCTGGACAGCAAACTCCAGAGACCTGTCTGCAGACGTTTATGCAGCTGTCACTTCTACCTCCCATTGTCAGAGGCTCCAGTTCTGCAGAGAGGGGACAGAGCTGGAGCTGGGGTGCAGGGAGGAGCAGGGGCATTAGCTAGATAGAGGCATGGAAGGGAATCTAGGTTTGCAATCACCTCGCTCACCATTCTTAATCAAATAGTCAGTGCTTCCCAACCTCCGTTTTCCCACCAATAAAACCAGGATCATAATGGCTACTCTGGGAATCCTGTGAGAGAATAATACAAATACTGCATGCAACACACCTCCCTCATTTTTGGTATTTAGCAGAAAGCCCACCGGTTTCCTTTCTCTCCTGCAGTTTGAACAGCTGGTGGGAACTAGGTAAAATAAAAGCTCCCTCCGGATCCCCTGAACATCCTAAGCAAGACTCTGATCGCTGCACCGTTTAATTGATGTGCTAGCAGTGGGCTTGACACGTACAGGCTCTAACTATCTAAACAAAGCGCCACTGCTGTACTTTGCTACCACATCAAGCTCCTGCCACTGAGTGTCTAGGGCACTCATTCTTGTAGGCGCTCTGAGAAGAGTGGGAAGATTAGCTGCAGATTGGACAGAAAGCTCTCTGTGACAGTTGTAATGCATATAGCCAATAATTCCCACGTTCCTAAAGAACAAGAATCTTTAATGAGTCAGATTAAAACATGACACCTCCTGACACACATACCTATGAGGCTATCCTTTTATTGAGCAGTTTTTTTTCTAATGGCAGGTATTATTTAGAGCCCTATTAAAACTCAGCTACACTGATCTCAGAGTCCCAGGCATTAAAATCATATGCTGGGTAAACAGGAGGAGGAGAAGAAGGGGACTAATCTATTTTTAATCTTGTTCCAGGCACTGTATTGTCTTCCTGTGAGATGCACACAATCTTCTTCTAATTAAGGACCTCAAGTTTCACTGGACTATAACAGAAAATATATCACTTACACAGAATCTAAGAGGCTGTAGCCAAGAGATTCTGGATGTCCCCAAGTTCCAAGACATGACAAGTTTGTTTCTTGCTCACATAACCATCCAGAGAGACACAGCCCAGGTTGCTGTGGTGCTCTGACATCCTCAAGGTGGTGCTTCCGTTTCTGAGTCCAATGCGGCTGCTATCTCTGTTACAGTTGTGCAGAGGCACCGAAGGGAAGGTGGTCTTTTAAAGACACAATCCAGAAATGCCCCCACATAATCACCACTCACGTTCCTGGTGGCGGCGAACTGATAAACATATTTTCTCTCGTGTGTAATAATCCGAACATAGATGGCTCGACGCCTCCACGGGGCTGGGAACCATACTCAGGAATTACCATTTTTTTTCCATGGGAGACAGCAATACCCTTTCGTGTGGATTTCTCACTGCAGCCAGCAACAGAGAGAAGAGAGGGGGACAAGCACAGCCTCGAAACTGTTCACAGTCCTTCTGTTCATGATTTATTCATTAGCCAGACTTCAGTGACATGGCCAAAGCTGATGACAAAGGGAGATGAGAAATGTGTCCAGCCCAAGCTGGATGATTTCAGTACTGAAGGAGAAAGCAATATGGGAAGCGAACTCTCTGTCATAGAGAAAGCCATTGCTAGGCTACGTGCAAGTCAGTGACATAATTTGACTTAACTTTCAGAAGTCCCTGTGGATACTGGGTAGGGAGGGAGCTCCAGAGGGAAGCAAGGAGGAAGTGAGATAGTGGTAGCTGGGTTGCTTGTGCAAGAGCTAACAGGGTGAGAAGTGGTCTGACTGAGAATGCATTTTGCAAATCACTTTTCAGAATCCCTCAGCAGGACTTTTAAGGGGCTGGACACAGAGTGTGACGAAGAAAGACAGTCTGGGCGAACAGCTTCTTCTAGTCTCTCGTGGTTCCGCTGAAACCACAGCACGTCCTTTTGATCCACTGCTTTGTGGCAGTCACACCATTGCCTCATCGCCCTGGATTCTCTTCCTGGAACGTGTCTCTATCCAACATGACCTTGTTTAGTTTCTGTTTGCTTAATTATCTTCTGTCTCTTTCACTAACAGGCATGCTCCGTGGAGTGGAAGCGTCCTATCCTGTTCATTATTCTAGTCTTAGCCTGTCGAGCGGTGCTTGACACCTGGGTATATGCGGAGCAGAAACCAACTTCATTGAATATTTGTTGAATGGATGAATGCATTGAGATAGTGGGGCTACCAGGCATGGTGGTGCATGCCTGTAACCCTAGCATTTTAAAGGTGGGGGGGGCAGATTGAGAATACAAATCTAGTCTCTGCTACCCATAGAGTTTGAGGCCAGCCTGGGCTACATGAACAAACAAACTAACAAACAAGATAGTTAGTTAATGCTTCTGAAGGCGATAACAGAATAAAAATAAAAATTAAATGACAGAGTAAGAAAAGGGGATCATCAAGATTCTACACATTGCAGGGTTTATGATACTCTTTGAAGATGGTTAAATAGTGACCAATATTGTCACATATATTTGTGACCCTAAAGACCTAGCAGAAGCGTAGAAAAGACCAGAGGCTGTCTCCAGAGATTTAAGGGGAAATCAGTGTGAGTCCAGAGTCAGTCAATTTATCGCTCAAGCACATAGGAATTTGGGAAGTGCCTCACTCCCGCGTCCTATATTTGTAGGGCCTCTGTCCATGGTTGGAGTGTGTGATGTTGAAGTGTATATCTGTGTATCCCGCGAGCACTAACATTTATTAAACCTAAAATAAGATCTGAACGTTTTAATGGTCGTCATAAAATGTAATGTAAATGCTGTAATTCTTAGAAAGGAAGTTGCACAATGCAAAGTAATAATAGAATATAAATTTGGCTGCTTTCACTGCGCTGTGGTTTGGCTACAAAATGTCCTCCAAAGGCTCCCGTGCTAAAGGCTCAGTCTTCAGTGCAGCAATGTTCAGAAGTGGGGCTTTGGGGAAATACTTGGCTCATGATGTCTGTGTGGTTAGTGTTTCCAGCTTGACCAAAGCTAGAATCACCTGGGAGATGTGCTCTAGGCATGTCTGGGGGGAATTCTTAATTACTGAGTTGATGTGGGAAGGCCCATCTTAATTGTGGACAGGACTGTTCTCTGGGCCGAGGATTCATCTCTCTGTCTTCTGAGTGTGGATTTGATGTGACCAGCTGTTTAAAGCCCCAGTTCTAATGTCTCGGTTGCAATGATGGACACTACATCGAACTCTGAACTAAACAAAACCCTTTCTCCTTTAAATTACTTGTTTTCTAGAGCATGTTATCATAGCAACAGGAGAAGCAGACAATGGATCTCATCTCATCCATGGATGAGTACTCTAACAGACTCATAGTTACATAGACAAGTGAAGACACAGTCATGGGTTAGGTCATATAAAAGATGGGATTAAGTTGGGGTCAAGAGACACACCATGAAAGAGATATCTTGTTCCCACTCCTGCCCTCCCCATTCCTTGCTGTCCTGTGAGCATCTTTGACACATTATATATCTCTGACCATGTTATCAAGCCTTACCTCAGCATCACAGTGATGAGGCCAAGGACCATGGGCTGAAACCTCTGACATCCTAACCAAAACATGAGAAGAATTTGAGATAGTTTATGTAGTGTATTTTGTTGCGGTGATGAGCTATTGACTGATAGACACAGCTGCCAAATTCATAGTAATGTGAACAAAATAGAGGTTTATTTCTGCTTCCACGATAGTCTGATTGCAATCATTTGTTGCATAATTATTATATATTCTTTTTCAATGAAAGCCTTATAGACATGATAAATGTTGACTAGGAGGTGATCCAAAAGTAGAAAAGAACCCCTCCCCCAAAAGAAGACTGCTTGGAAAGCCATCTCAAGAGTCAAATGCCACAAACTCCGTGCCCACAGTTGATCATTGATAAATCTCTTCCTGAAATCTAAGATGCAGTAACTTTTAAAAAATGTATCAATATTTTGGGTGGTAGTAGTGCACTCCTTTAATCCCAGCACTCCGGAGGCAGAGGCAGGTGGATCTCTGTGAGTTTGAGGCCAGCCTGGTCTACAGAGTGAGCTTCAGGACAGGCTCCAAAGCTACAGAGAAACCCTATCTCAAAGTATCAATACTTTAAAAAGAATCATTTCCAATTTAAATTTCCTGTAACTCAGTGATTTCAACCAGTTAGCTATGTTTTGTACATTTTTCCGTGTTATTTGGTGCAAAATATTTATAATAACTATCTCTTCATTGTGAAAGAGTTCCACTCATGAAGGAATTCAAGTTTTCCCTCCATTCCAACTGTCACATGTTACAGTCACGATTATTCCTTTCTGTTTCCTCTTGTCTGCACACATTAAGATTGATACATAAACACGCTCAAGATCTGAGTATGTTAATTCTTTAAAGGTCTGAAATTTCTTCTCCCCTCCCCTTACAATAACTAAGTGTCCTTTCATTTATTATTAGGTTCTGGAAGAACCTGCAGTCTTTTAAGTACGTCTCTTATTGGGTGGCCTTTCTCCCATAAAGAAAAGGACTGGGGGCTGGGAAGATGGCTCAGTGGTTAAGTGCATTGCCTGTGTTTCCAAAGGTCCTGAGTTCAATTCCCAGCAACCACATGGTGGCTCACAACCATCTGAAATGGAGTCTGGTGCCCTCTTCTGGCCTGCAGGCATACACACAGACAGAATATTGTACACATAATAAATAAATATATTTTAAAAAAAAGAAAAGGACTGAACCAAATTAAAGCATCCACTCTTCTCTCCATTGACTTTGTTGTCGTTCTGGCCATTTCTATGTAGCCTTAACTCTCCTCAAATGTGGGATTCTCCTGTCTCAGCCTTCCATGTTCTATGATCACAGGCAGGCACCATCATACTAACCAAATCTGAGTCTTCAGCAGACAGCAAATGAAACTGAGTTTACAGCTACTGTAAACTAAACATTTTAGAGTTTTTAGTTTGATTCCTGTGCAAATGTCATACACACGCTAACATTTTGTGCTCCATCTAGAGGGAAGTATGCATAACAAGGTTGGTGCTCTATTTACAAAAAGGCAATTAAGAACTTTCCAAATTTAGTCTTATTCCTTCTGAATTCATCTCCTTGAGATGAAACTAAGGAGCAAAAGCAAACAGGGTTTCTTTGCACCTGCCTGATTTTTGTGAGAAAATAATGATGATACTTTTCATCATTGGAGAATATCTATTATGTGTTGGGCATTTTATCTACAATGTCCTTTCTATGAGTCCCATAGCAACGCTGCCAGAAGTTGGGTGATGGCCAATCTGCAGGTGGCTCAATGAAGCTTGGTCATCAAAACAGAAGAGGAACGATGGATGTGGACTAGACGTAACCAGGGAGAGCTGGAGGTCAAACTCCACTGCATTTGGTTTTGGTAAACTTTTGCTTGCTCTGCTACTCCAATAGTTGGGTTTCTGGAGCAAACAAAGGAATTGTTTCTCAGTGTTTTAAAGAGTGTTTTCTCCTTCTCTCTCCTTCAATGTTATTTTCTTTATTCCTTAATAGCAACAGAAATGTGAGTCTGAAGGAATTGAGAGCTAGAACCTGTTTGATTTACAGTTCAGCAAACAAATACGATTTCCTTAAGCAAACTCTCCAGGAGGGTTGATGGGATCAAGCCTCTTGTTATTTCAGTGCTGTAATTCCAGAATGTACCTTGGTGACTTAACAAAGAACACTGGTTTCAAATATTGCTCCCCTTCTATTGTGAAGGACAAACACTGTCGCCTAGAATGTGTAAGCTCCGTAGCAGAACATTACACATAATTTCAGAGATGCTGACTGCATTTGCCATGGCAGAAAGAATTTTCTGAATTGCTTCATTTTATGCCTTACAATCAACTAAGGGTCCTACTGTGTGTCTTTGGACAAAAGATGTGTTGTCCCTCCATTGTTGGTAGTGCTGGGATTTGATCCTAGGGCCTCACATACACTAAGTAAGTGCTCTATTGTTGAGCGACAGTCCCAGCCCTGAGTTGTTTGTACCATTTAATTACAGATATATATATATATATATATTTCCATTAACGTAAACTGTACTAGCAAAGGCATGGTGTTTGAGAATCACTGAGTGAATGAACACTGCCTTGACATAATAAAAATGAAGAAATGATGGTCTAGACAGAAACTCACCGCTCTGAGCTAGCGGTAGGTGGCATTGCATTTGTGGAACTGTCCTTGCAGCCCCTCCCCCAGATTCACCGAGTCACAATTTTTTAGGAGTGGGGTCACAGGCAAGCATATCTAGTGTATCTTACAAGTAGTTTTCATGTCCATCTTTGGTTAAGACCCCGAGACTGAGCTTTCCTTTCCTGGGATGTATCCACAGTATAGCGGTTAGCATTACTTTCCTTGGCTGTCTGTCTTCCATTACAAGTAATTATTCTTCCTTCTCTCATTCCAGAAAAATAGAGAATTATGCAATGAAAGAAAGACCATCAGATGCACTAGGATGAGAGATCTGGACCATCGCATCCTCAGGGACAGACATTCACAGTCTGTCATGAATATGGGTCATAGGCCACTCACATGCTGGGAAAGGTTTGGGCATTTATTAATGCCTTCTCTTCATTCACTAATTTGATGAATAGCTCAACTAGAAACCATAAATTCCAACTGCTTCATTTTACTTTGAGAGAAACTGAGACCAAAGTAGGAAGTGATTTCTGTGTCCCACAGTTTGTCCTTATAGTACGATCTACCCAATTCAATGACCATTGTCAAAATGCAAACCAAATTCTTCTTTCCTTTGGGAATGCTGCTTAACTGGACTTGGAAAGCACACACATTGTTTAACCATGCTCAGAACTGAGGTCACGCTGCTCAATAAAACACCAGCAGTCTGGCCAAGAAATGTTAAGAGAGAAGGGATGAAGGAAATCATCCTGAGACAAGTCCTGTAGCATCACAGGAACAAAAGAAGATACGACCTCCAGAATGCCTTTTCCATTTGCTTGCCATTTGTCGCCAACATGAATTGCTCGCTCAGGAAACATTTCGTGGTGGTAGGCTGACCACAACTTCACATGCTGTTTATTTGTTTGTTTGTTTTCATTCTGGATCTATGCTCAGATGAGACCTTTCTAAGCCCAATTTCAGAACCCTAAATAAAACTTAGATGAGATAGTTAAGATATAGGCATATGTCTGACATCAAATAACACATATTATATTCTTAATATCTTGCTGGATGTTATAGGCTAAACCGTGTCATTAAATGCAGATGTTCAAGGCTTTGCCACACTGTGTGACACTATTCCTGAGGAGACAAGAACAAATGTCTACTCACCCCAGAAAGGGAACTGATCACAGACCAATGTAAGGGTACTATAAAAGTCCGCCTTGGTGAGCCAGTGAATTTTATTTGGGTTACATACAGGAGTCTACGTGAGGGGTACTTAGAGAAATGACTCGGGACCACTGTATCACCTCCGCATGGGTGACAGCTCACAAAAGCTGGAAACTTGCAGCACACTAGACTACCTTCAGTCAGCTCAACAGGCTGGAGAGCATCTTTGCAGGTAGCTCAATTGGTCTGACCCTTTTCCAGGCAACTTGGATGATCTCTACTACTTCTAGGTAGCTCTTCTGGACAGTTTGGCTGGTCTGAGAGTATCTCTCAGCAGTCCTCGCTACTCACCTGGGGTTGAGGAAGTAGGGACCTAGTAAATCTGGTGAGTTTCAGTGACTTTGTGGCACTCTGTTCAACCAGCCTCCAGGAGATGGGCACACCGGACAGTGTATTCACCTGCATGGAGATGAGGTTTCACTTACTCTCTCATGCTCATGCTCAGAAAGAAAAAGCCAGTTCTATAACTTAGTGACTCCGTTAAAGGTAGAGCACTGGATGGCATCAGGGTGAATTTTCTGTAGGCAATTAACAATAAATGTATTCTACAGATGGAAACAATAGATAGCATGTGTTTGGCTGAACCAACAGAAAAGTCTGCAAGTGTTGTCTGTTCCAGGGGTGACTTTCTCCAGCCCTCTGTTTATTAGGTCAGTGGCTAGGTTATCCTTCCCCCAGGGTGGAAGGATGACAAAAAAAAGCTCTCCGTGCTTCTTCACCCTCACTCAAAGAGAAAGGAGAGCACCAAAGTCCAGGAATGCCTCTGCCTGTGCCAGCCATTGCTAATGA
The DNA here is from genome assembly GCA_028555095.1 of Dicrostonyx torquatus. NCBI lineage: Eukaryota > Metazoa > Chordata > Mammalia > Rodentia > Cricetidae > Dicrostonyx > Dicrostonyx torquatus. The sequence goes on along the minus strand of JAQHUG010000027.1, from coordinate 5,775,551 downwards.
AGTGACAGCGGCAGTAACAATAATTGATATTCACTGAACACTTAATGTGTGCCAGCCTTTTCTAAGAGCCAGTGCTGCATTCATTCCAAATGCTCACGAGAAGAGTGATGGTGTGTGAGGGGAGAGGGGAATTATGGAAACAACTCAATGGTCCGCCGACTGATAAAAGAAGAAGAAGAAGCAAAGGCATAAGCATCCAGTAGAACAACTGTGTAACCTTTAACAGGAAGGAAATGTTTCCATATGAGACAATGCAGACGAATCTTGAGGACATTATGCTCAATGAAATAAGCTGCTCACCGAAAGACGAATACCGCATGGCTCCACATCCGGGAAGTATCTAAAACTGTACGCCATCTGACATGGGATGGAGGGCGCTTGGGGTTGAACGAGGGGCAGGAGGAGTTGCAAATGGATGAGCATGAAGTTTTACTCAAACGAGATACTAATCTCTAGAGAGCTGTCTTAGAACACCGAACCATGATAACGCACTGGAACATTAAACCGTTGATATAAATGGTGAGTTTTATGTCAAGGGTGTCACAATAAAAAAAAATGAAAAGCAATAAAAGAAAAAAAAAAGTCTAGCGAAAACCAAAGAGCAATAGCACTGCCCTGCTTTACTAAGGCATGCCAAGCCCTGCCGCTGAGGGGAGGTAGATTTCCCCATCCCTTCTGAAAGTGGATGATGAGTGGACAAACCAGACACAGAATGGGTTTTAAAAAAACAGCTGTAGTGTGGACGACAGGCTGAAGCTGCTGCAGATCTCCTTGGTGATGGGGTGTGACGCAGGCAGAAGCACACCTCAAAGGCATGCTCTTCTTTTAGTGCCATTGTCGTCTCCATCACAAAGGGCTCTCTATGTAGCTCTGGCCATCCTGGGACTCACTCCATAAACCAGGCTGACCTTGAACTCATAAAGGTCTGCCTGCCTCTGCCTCCTCTGTTGAGGTTAGAGGTGCAAGCCACCATGCCCTGCTCCAAATGTCGAATGGCACATTATCTCCTTGTCCAGGTGCCAATGCAGATCAACACAGGAGGCATCCCTGCTTTTGGAAAGTACCAGGTGTTTACCCAGCCTTCCTCCTGTACACGACAGTCATGGCTTTGGTCAAATTACCTAGATGCCTTTGGGTCTGCTGTAGCTTCCTTAACATTTATAGCAAGGGGTTAAAACAACGTTGGATTGTCTTCAGGTGTCCTATGCTAATGGCTTGGTTGACAGACTTAGGGACTGCTAGCAAGTACAGGAAAGCAGTTACAGCTTTGGGTGGGTGTCCTTTAACGACCCTTGGAAACCTCATTCTTACTTCTGCTTTCCAAACTTAAGTCCTAACCCTAACCCTAACAGGGTGAGATGAGCAGTATTCTCCTCAGGGAACCCTAACCTTGAGGTAGTCTCTTGCCACATGCCAACTGGGCCAAGTGACCATACACTGACACTTCGGAGATGACAAGCCAAGAGTAAAAATTCCTCCCTTTAAACTGATTGTCACAGCAGCAGAACTAAGACACCTTGTCACTTGTTCTGCCTTGGGGGCATCTGTCATCTCTGTTACTCTTGATTTACGCAAAGAGTGTATTCCACTTACACCCCCTTTAGCCCTTTTCCAACTCCCCCTCCCCGAGTCGTGAGTCCCTGTATCGATCAAATGAACTGACTGAACCTTTTCCAACTTCCGAACTTAATTCCGACTAGATTTATGATGGTCCACAGAACTCAGAAACGCATGCATTGGGATTTATGTCGTTCTTGTAAGTCAAGTGTCACTCTCACTAGCACTTGTGGATTTGAAATGAATAACTGGCAATTCACCAGTTGAATAAATATCTTACAAAAAATTAATTCTAATTTTTAATATTTAACAGTAACACTCAATGTTTGCTATCTTAATACTACTTAAGAAACTATTCAACAGTGTTTATAAAATACTAAAACTTAGGGATGAGGAGGTGGCTTAGTGGTATACTGATGCCTAGTGTATGCATGCCTCGGGCTCCATCCTCATCTCTGAAAAGAAAAGGTTACAGGATATTTGTATTTTCCATAGCAATCTAGCTCCTAGGAACTACCTAAAAGCAAGAAGAGGAACATCATGGCCACTGACATTCTGTCATGGACCAGCTTAGACTCACATACACATAAATAATGTACATCACAGCCATGTGCATAACTAAGACAATTCTAGTAAAAACTCCCCAGGGAAATATTATGTAACTATTAGTGGTTCCTTTTGTTTGGAACACTTTCCCACCCCCTCTGCCTAGCGTCTCTGCCAGCTCACTCCCACTTAGCCTTCAAAACTCAGGGTACCCACCCCTGCACTTGGACGCCCCTCTTCCCCTGCTTATGTAACTCCTGGGTACACCTCTTGTTAAGAGATTTATAACCTACTGCATGGTAACCCATTGATTTGGCTGGCCAATCTCCTCTCTAGAATGCATTCATTGAACATGCAACAAGTCCAAAATCATGGAGAGGGCACAGGAATCAATTAATCCTAATACATAAAAGCTTGACTTCAGCTGTCCGGGAGCTATGTTCAACCCCCAGTTCCGTTCACAACCCCTTCTGTTTATCACCCCTTTTCCCCATGACCTCATATAGAGAAGGGGATCTGAGTGTTTTCTGGGGTTGGTGGGTGGGAGATTAGAAATAGGGATTCTGAAATATTCCTGCAAAACTCCAGGAACCTCCTTTGCATTTTTTTTTGGAGGTTTGTTTACGGGAATGTTGGCGTTACCTCAGGTACACACTCAGACTGCAAAGGATTCGTGAGATTATTTTCATTTCACGGTGACCCAGGTTCCCTCTTTCTTTGCAGAATGTCTTGAAGTTGGAGAACAGTGGACTCGGTCTGATCTCCTAGCCCAGTTTCCTTCCCCACTCAATTGTAACTCTGCTTCCATCTACCTTGTGTTGCACCGGCTTCTGCCCGCCCGACTCTAGACCAAGCGCTCTGAAGGGAGGAGAACCCACAAATCCTCCCTCGGCCGGCCCGCCCCTACCCGCGCCCGCCCGCGCCCGGCCCCATCACGTTGGCTGCCGAGCGCACCCAGGCTGCTGCGCCTTGGCGGGGAGGTGCCGAGGGTAGCTAAGGGGAGCGGGTCACGTGAGAGGAGGAGCCTGACCTACTTTCAGCTGCGGGAGGCGCATGCGTACTGGGCTTCTGCGCTCGGGGCGGGAGGCTCACGTGGAATCGCACGTGCCTGGGCGTCCAGGCCAGGCCAGTCCTGGGGTAGCACTGCAGGCGGAGCCGGTGCAGACCTCGGGGTGCGCGGGTGCTGCTGTGGTCACTGTGGATCTGAAGTTTGCAAAGGACTTTTTAGGAGTTTCGATTGCCCTTTGAAATCTGTAATTCGGAATTTATCTTGTGACTTGAGGTCCCTAGAAGGATCATAGCACCTCTGCCAAGGCGAGGGGGTGAAATAACCTCAGTGCCTGACAGCGCCTCGGGCTCAGTTCGTGGGAACCAGAAAGATGGCTGGAGCACACTGGGAAAGAGCAGTGGCTGTGAGATAGCTCCGTAGACATCCAGGCAGAAAACTCGAGATACATTGTGTGCTTTTCATCGTTTTTAGGGAGTAGGCTGGCGGCAGTTTAACACTGTAGCAGAGCGCAGACTGGCCTCAAATTAGCGGCAATCCTCCTGCCTCAACCTCCTGACAGCCAAGGTTACAGACTCCTAACTCTACTATCTGATTTGACTTTGAAAAACAGCTACAAATAATCAATAAGATGTTAGCAAGATTACAGGCGCGCCCACGCCTACGCCCACCCACTCCTCCACTAATCCACTAACTCCAGAAAGGTGGAGAGAAGAGAGGCTGGGAACACAGGCGCTTGAGTAACTTTAATTTTGTACCTTATGGAATTATCTTGTTTTTAGAATTAAAAGCCAAAAACAACAAACAAACAAGACAGAACAGTTTAATCCTGCGGTGGTGCCTGGTTTGGGGTTTTATGTAAATCATTTCCTTTGCGTTTACAGAATCTGCTACATTGCCAGCTCTACCCAGCATGCGTCTGAATGTCTAAAGTATTCTGATAACTGGCATGGGAAGTTTTGAGCTCCTCAGATAAAACACCCAAGTGTCTTCACATTTTTAAAGAACCTTCCAGGTCCTGCCTGTTGAGGAAAAGGGTATATTACCCAGGGATGCCCACTGATAAATATTGGCATGACAGTGTTGTTTACACTTGTCATTAGCTTTCACTCTCCCCATTGCTCTGAGCTGTTAGTGAGTACCTTAATATTTTTGTAGCTATTCTGTGGGTAGCTAACAGTGACTCCCCATTCTGACTGGAATTGGCTGCAAACAACAGAAGATAACCAAGGCAAGAACTCTGATGAGATAACTCTCTAACTAAAATATGTAGTAAGACAGGCTTCCAGGGTAGTTTGAGTTACCAGCTAAACAATGCAACTTAGGGGTTTTTCCCCCCACCCGCCAGAGCTCAGTGACTTCAGCCATGACACTTCATTTTCTGCAATGTCTCTTCCTAGAGGCAATAAAATAAGTGAACATCTTCCTCATATTCATTGGCCTGGGCTAGGGCCAGTGTGTACATCTGAACCCCCCTAGAACACAGGATTTGGGACTGTGCTGATTCGTTAGGGTTCATGTACTTGCCCCTGAACTTTGGGGGAGCAAGAGAATACAGACCAAAGATAGGAGTGGTGGGCAGAGAGCCACTGTGTCCCTCACACCATTTCTGCTATTCCAGGCGAGGTGGGATGAACTGAATGACAGCTTCTGTGTTCCTGCACATTCACAGCTAGGGTGTTTGCGTTCTTCCCTGAGCTGCACACTTCTCTGGTTTAGCATAAGAACAGAAGAACTTCTCTGCTACTGAAAACACCACCCGAGAAATGAGAAATCAGCATTGCTGATTTGACAGAATTCTATAAAAGGAAGTCTGCAGACACTGTGGTGGAGACGCTGTGTCTTTATCCACCCGTATAGTAAGCAGTTAGAGCCTACTATATGTAGAAGTACAAGTGCTTTTGGGAAAAAAGGACCGGAACAAAACAAACAAAGAAACAAACAAAAACACATCCATGACTAAATCCAGAACTCAAAAGGAATATGATGAAACAGACAGGCACTTAACAAACATTGAAGGAGTATCAGACATCCAGCAGTTAAGAGCTTCTGTAGAGGCAATGCAATGTGGCTGGTGTTCCCTGCATAGGCAGAGAGTGGTTGAAGAAGAAAGCCAGTGGGAGAGGGTCATGGAGGATTGCTAAGATTCAATCAAACAGACAGGAGAGACCATACGTGCATACGGCTGGACACTGGGCACAAGAGCCACGCTTGGTTCTTAGAGTTAAGAGGCCAGAGCTCATGACATGGGGAGATTGTGCCAGAGGAGTGAGAGGTGATGAGAGGAAGGTGAGGATCCTGAATACCCGGGTCCTACTCTCCTGTGGATGTAGATGTATTGTAAGGACTGAAAGACACTGGCTTCCTTCCCACCTGCTCATGTAGTTACACCACGGAATGGGCAGGCCCTTTCATATGCTCACATATCACCCCCAAGAGTATCTGTTACACTTGTCCTCCCTGGTTCTGGTCCCTGTTCTAGCCTACACAAAACAAGGTGAAACAGGCCTCACTACCACTCTGCTAGATGTTTGGGAAGAAGAAGGAAGCCCCAAGAATGTTTGCTGCATGCTAAGCCATATTTAGCACACCCATCGCCATCATGTGTATTAAAACATTTAAGCATTTAAAACTGTCAACCCAAGTCCAAGGTGTGCTCAGGGCAGGGCCAGCAAGGAGGGAAGCAAGGCTGTTAAGGTGCAAAACTGGATTGGCACTTATCCCGAGGTCACAAGAGGATGGTGATACAGAAATGTCATGCTACTGCCTTTGTTTTGTGTACCACAAAGACCAATAATAGTAACCTAAAAATGTCTCTTAGGAACTCCTAGACCACAATGCACCGAGAGAATCCTAAGAGAGACTAGGGGGCAGGAGACACAGACCCTTTCCTTCATATGTTTTCTCTCTCTTTCAGAAGTCTTTCTTATCCTTTGTTTTATCCTGTGGTGCAAGCCTTGTTTTAGGCTGAGCTGTCAGTGGATGTATGAGAGTGTGCATGTGTGGATGGTCTGGAAATCTGTATATCCATCTGATAATTAAGCACACATGCATAAAGGTGTATAAGGCTAGGCCAGGATTTGCCTGTTGCTGGCCTCTAACCAAGATCAAGTCTTGCGGAGAAAGTGGTTATGATAGTTCATCTTTGTTGTCCTGTTGACGGGATTTGGGATCACCTTTGAGATACACATATGGGTGTGTGGGTGAGGGTGTTTCCAGAGAAGTCTAATTGAGGAGACAAGACACCCCCCCCACACACACAAGCAGTATGTTCTGTATTGCCCCATAGACTGGGATTTCAGACTGGATAGAAATGAAGAGAGGGAGGTAAAAAGAGAGATAGTGAGAGGGAGAAGGAGAAGGAAAGGAAGAGAGAGGTTTGAGTGTCATCATCATCTTTGCTTCCTGTCTGGGGACACCGTGACTAGCCATTCATGTTAAACAGCTGGGGGCAGAGAAAGAAATAATATTTAAATCCTGGATACCAAAACAATCAATCAAACAAACAAACAAAAAAAATCCTCAGAGGTTTGCAAACAGAAGATTGCCCAAATCCTCAGAGATGACCACCTAAGGTGTGTGTGTGTGTTGTCTCTCTCTCTCTCTGTCTCTCTCTGTCTCTGCCTCTGTCTGTCTGTCTGTCTGTCTGTCTGTCTGTCTCTCTCTCTCTCTCTCTCTCTCTCTCACACACACACACACACACACACACACACAGAGAGAGAGAGAGAGAGAGAGAGAGAGAGAGAAAACACTGTTTTTCTCTTGATGTCACTATACCTTACCCAGAACTCACTTGAGAATCTTTCCTCTAGAGCCATTTTCATAGCCTCTGCCAGAAATTACTTACCAAATATTTCTGAGCAACTGATGGTGACTCGGGAAAATGTTTCATGAATTGAACATGAAACTCACGAAACAACATTAGTGCACGTTTCTGAGAGTACTGTGTGGCAAGCACCTTGTTAACTGTCCCACAGACATTACGCCGTGCCCTCCTGGACAGAACCCCAGCAGCAGCAGCAAACATAAGGTCCCTGAAGCAGGACTGTGCTGGGCATTCAGGAAACAGCAAGGGCAGTGGTGGCTGCAACTCCCAGTGAAGGAGGCAATGAGATGGGTGGGGCCGGTGCGGATTGAGTCAGGCTTTTTAATCTGCTGAAGGATAGGGTTTCAATGAAGGCTGTGTTGGGGAGGGGTGCGGACCAGAAGAGCAGCGGCGTGGTGGTGTCTAGATTAGATAAACTCTGCTGGTGGCTGGACGAGAATAGACTGTAAAGGGGAGGTCAGGGCTGTTAAAGGGAGGTCAACAGGGAAGCTGAGGATGCTCAGCCTAGAGCAGTGGTTACCAACTACACAGTTTTTTCCCCTTGTGAAACATCCGGCAATGTCTAGGGATGGTTTGGCTTCTCTCAGCTTCGAGGGAAGGGAGATTGGTATGTGTTCCTAGTGGGTAGGTAGGTATGAGAGATACCACCTCAGAGTGTCCGGCTGCCTCCCCTTTACAAAGAATTACCGGCCCTCGATGTCCCTAGAGCTGAGGCAGAGGAACTGGTATAGCATGGTAACTGGTAGTAAGGGGGAGGGATGGCCAGCTTCTGAATATGTCTCGAAGGTAGGACCAGGGGGCTCTCTCAGTAGACTGCAGATGGGCTGAGAGAAACAGAAAGGGGCCAGGGATGGCTTTCCATTTGTCACAGGAGCAGTGAAGAGTGAAGTTTCTGAGCTGGGGAGGAGCAGATTACAGGAGCAAAGCCAGGAACTCAGTTTGGGACATGTTCAGTCTCATCAGGGCTTTCCCCCATCCCTACGGGTCTCCTCCCATATTGCTAGTGAAAAAAAAATGCATAGCTAATCCAAAGCAGGGAACCCCATGCCCAGTTGTTTATAGTTAGCTCTGAATTGCTTTGTCTGCACCTCCTGCAGCTTTGCTGCCTTGCTTGTCTTTTCTATTACTGCTTTTAGTTAATGGGTTTCATTATGATATTTTCGTCCACGTGTATCATTGTTCTTTGCTCCCACTCCCCCATCATTCTCTTGGCTCTCTTCTCCCCTTCTGACTTAGTCCCCTTCCTGACTCCAGTCTCTTTTCTGTTGTCTTAGAGGAGGGCTGGAACAAGATCCCCATTCTGAGTCACCACAGAAACAATTTACACAAGTCCCAGGGTAGTTGAAATACCAACCTGAGATCCTTACCACCAGGTAAGCAGCCCTAAGAGGAAAGGGGAGAGCCCAGGACTGGACAGGTTATGTCACATATTATTATGTTATGATGTTACAGTATATAATGCTAAGTCTATGTTACATTGCTTGTTATCTTATATATATATATACATCACAAGTGTGTCTGGTGCCTATGGGGGTCAGAAAAGGGATTTAAGAGTGACAGATGACTGTGAGCCACAAATGTGGGTGCTAGGAGCCAAACCCGGGTCCTCTGCAAGAGCAGCATGAGCTCTTAACCACTGAGCAGACTCTCCTGACTCGTGCTATGTTATTTTTAAAGAGGAGGAAGAGGAAATAATGATAGCTTGACTCTATGATAAGAAAAGAAAAGCTAAAGGACTCCTTACACCCAGAAGGGACAGAGCAAGTTCCATGAAGAACAGACACTTGGGTGGGCTTGAGTGGCTCTTGGCAGTGTCTCAACAAAGTCCAGCTGCCAGAGGGGACAAAATAGGAAAGTGCTAGGTAAGTCATTGGAAAGACAAATGCTTCATATTTCTCTGGCCAAGACAGCGGCATCAAGAATCTGTACACTCTCGGTCATTCCTTCGCTCACATACTCTGAGCACTCCCTCCCGCCCCCCAAACTACATCACCACATCAGCTCTCTGCGATGCGGAACAGAAGAGTTACTGTCCCTGTCTGACAGCACAGTGGTGTAGATACGTGTGCCATTAGTCTAGGTGCAAAGCCAGGTGGAATTTAAGGCTTTGTTGGAGGAGGCATGGAAAGCAGCTCACCCTTCCTGAGTGCCATCAGGTATAAAGGAGAAATGCTAACTTTGATTTTGCCATGGCGCTGGGGAGTGAGAAAACAGAGTCTGTGCTTCACAACCCCAAAGCCCTGAGAATGTCTGGTGTGGCAGATTGCCTGTGTCCAGAAAGACAGCTGTGTCCCCAGGTAGACATCCTGTCCTCCCCAGGGGGCTTGGCTTCCCTCAGCCCCTCTTGTTGTTAGGACATCACTAATGTGGGTCTACCTTATGAGATTAGTAACTCTGGTTAGGAGAACTGCCTAGAGGCTGTCCATCTGATGCCCTTCCGACTTGGTTCCAGAGGTTCCCAGGGTCTATAGAGGCAGCTGCAGGTGAGAAACTAGAAAGAAAACGTGGACCACATTCTCTTCAACTTCATCCACAGCAGCAGGTTTTCACTTATTTTATTGGTCTTCATCTTCATATGAGGTTTCACTTAATGCTGGGTGAAATGGATTATTAAAAATGCTGCAGGATCTCTGGCAGGGGCAGGCAGCAGGTCATGTGGCAGCAGGCAGTGGGCTGGGATCCCGAGAGCAGCCAGTCCCAGGCAGGGACGGCTGCAGGTCCCCAAGCAGTGGCTTGTTGAGGGCAGGGAGACACGTGGGGGTGGACAAGAGACAGAGACATGGATAGACAGACACACCATTCAGAGTGAGGTTGGATATTTATTAAGTGGGTTATGGAAGTATGGAAGTATGGAAGGGAATGGGGAGAAGAGCAGAGCGGGGGGGGGGGGAGAAGGGGCAGAAGGGAGAGAAGGGAGAGACCCCGAAGCTGCATCTCAGAGAGAGAGATGGAAAAGAGAACTCAGGTAGGAAGCTGAAGATCAGCCTGTCTCAGCAGAAGGGGGAGGGAGTAGGCATGGCTTGTTTCTTAAAGAGACAGAACAGATCATTACAGTGGGTTGTAAAGCTGGAAGTGGTCTGTGTAGAGAGAAGTTCAGGGTGAGCAGAACTCAAATTGTTTTTGAGGCTATCACACTCAGAAAGCTAAGAGAGAACCTGGTTTTTTTTTTAACTGTGGCCACTTCATTTCCTGCTGTCCCCAGTCACCTCATGGCAATGGTGGCCATTACAGGGGTTCTTGTTTCTCCTTGAAGCAAACAGATCAGGGTCACATAATGAGTTTGCTGAGCAGGGAGAGGAAGAACTGGGAGGAACTGTGGCTTACAGATTGTGCTGAGAACCACTCCTTGCCTGCAGGCCAAGGTGGTGCTAGGGAGAGCAGGAAGAACAAGAGTGTGTGCTGGGTAAGAAGCTTGCATTCCCTCAGGGAGCACCAGGAAGCCCCAAGAACTGGAAGGTGTTAACCTAGATTGCACCCTAGAAGAAATAAAAATAAACAGTTCTTCTCTGTCACAATGGACCCAGGTAGCTTTTCCAATCAGGATTCACTCCCAAGCTCTATGAGGGGACACAGAGGAGTCAAACATGGTGACAGAGAGAAGTCTACAGCCCAGCAGGGGAGTGAGGGGTGCACGTTAATAACTGTGACACAGAGCAATAAGAATTGACAGAGCAGGGACTGAGCCACAGTCGCTGGTGAAGAGGCAACCACCGGTGCTTCCCCCCACAGGTGCCACCTGAGGCAATAATCAGACAAGAATTGACAAGGGAGGGCTCAGTGGGAGGTGGGGACAGGGAGGGCCTCTTTAGTTCTGAAATGGGGAGAGTTCTTAGATATATAGCTCTCAAATATCCACTAACTCCCATTCCTTCTAGAAGGTGAGGTGGGGTCTTCAGGCATCCCTGTACTTTGAAAACCAAATGGGCCATAGCACCATAGCTATGAGATTTGATTGGCAATGACCCCTAGGCCCATCTATTTGAATGCTTAGTCACCTGGGAACTGAGCTGTTTGGGAAGGATTAGGAGATGTGGCATTATTGGAGGACGTAAATCATTGAGGTTAAAAAGTCCTTGCCAGCTGCGCACTCACTCTGCCTGTGAATCAGGATGTAGCTCTCAGCTCTTCCTGCTGCAAGCAACACTCTCCCCACCATGCTGATAAGGGACTAGCCATCTGAAATTGTAAATAAGCTCCCCATGAAATGCTTTCTTCCCATGGGTGGTGGTGGTGGCGCACGCCTTTAGTCCCAGCACTCGGGAGGCAGAAACAGGTGGATCTCTGTGAGTTGGAGACCAGCCTGGGCTACAGAGCTAGTTCCAGGACAGACTCCAAGGCTACAGAGAAACCCTGCCTTGAAAAACCAAAAAAAAAAAAAAAAGCTTTCTTTCATAAGCTGCCTTAGTTAAGGTATCCCTTTCCAGCAATAGAACAGTAAATAAGACTGTGGCTCAGGGCTCAGGGGGATTTGAATTTGCTGTCTGAGGAGAAGAAACCAGCTACAGAGAGAGACAGTGGAAGGCTTTCAAACAATCTAACATCTCATTTCTTGAAGCTGAGGATGACAACAAGGGAAGGGACCACCCCATACCTGGGAAGGTGCTTTATGGATGACATTCACTTGGACTTCTCCCTTCTTTGGATTTCCTTGGAAAACAGTCTAAAATCATAAGGAATTATCATTTTTCCAACTCAGATCGAATATGGTAATTATTATCCTTTTGACCCGTTTTTACATTGGTCACGTGACAACACTCAAACTGTGGTGGGAAAATAAAGAAGCATTGTCAAGCCCAGGCACCTCCTCAAACCCTTCTGGAGAGAAGGTGACGAGATGCCAGGTGGAGTAGTGGGAGGGAGGTATTACAGCTATCCTTGGCTGGATTCCGACACAATTGGTGCCTAGAAAATGCAGTCATAATTAAAGAAGACTTGGAGGTAGTGGAACCTTATTCTTCAAACTCCTTGCCTTGAAAAAATACAATTCTAAGTGCATCAGGATTCACTGTGATGTGGAGACATTGGGTCTGGCTAATTTCACTGAGTGATTTTCTTTTATTTACAAGGTGTTTATAATAAAGTTTAAATTACTAAAATAATTCTGTGCATTCTTCAGTGGTCTTGAAGTTGAGTAATACTTTCATGGTTAAAACATCTTAATGAATTACATAGCAGAAAAGATAGCAACAAAGTATGGCATTTCCCATCATTGTGACACAGCACCTGAGATAAATAACTTACAAAATAAAAGGGCTGGCTATGGTCATGCATGTCTGTAATCCAAACCTCAGGAGGCAGGAAAATCGTCATGAATTTCAGCCCAGCCTGAGCTACAAAGTGATACTGGGTCTCACAAAAGGAAAGTTATATGTTGCTTCATGACTTCAGAGATTTAAGTCCCTGGTTATGTGACTCTGGTGCCTTTGGACCTACAGACAGAAAATCATGGCAGCAAATACACGGCAGAGGAAAATAGCCTGTCGCCTAATGGTCTGGAAGCGTGTGTGTGTGGCAGGAGTGGAGGTGGGGCTGGAAATCCTAATTCCCTTTCCAAGGACATGTCCCAATCACCTAACTTTCTCTCACTGGGCCCTATTTGTGAAAGGTCCCGCTATTTTCACATACTGTCACACTTTAACAAAGTGGCCTTTGGAGGAGGATGGCAGTAGTAACAAGTATGGGTCAGCATTTTTCTATAAATACGTACGTGTATGTGCAATGGAAATACATGTACATTTGAACCTAGCTGTCTTCTTCAAATTTTAAGTATTAAGCATGCTTTCCTAAACATATGTATTTGTATACATATTATACAAAATAAGTATGTATTTTAAGGAGGTGAGAAAATTCCTCTCTTCTACTTCTCTGGTAATCGGGAGGAATACTCACACGTAGGGTAGATTGTTAGGCCTTCTCATCTTCACTTTTGGGGATACACTTGTGGGTTACTTGCACAGAAACAAGTCCAAGACTGAGATGTGGTCTGGTCCTCACAGAGTAGGTGGAGAAAGTCGGCAGGGTGAACAGACGATTGTGGAGGCAGGAAAATAATGAAGGCCTGCATCCTAAAAGTTCCACCATCCCAAGTGGGATGGTAACTGTAACAGAGACTTTAGTAGAAGGGCCTTTGGAAAGTATTTCAGTTCTAAACCATTACAAGCCGGTTTGGACCGGAACACAGCAGTCCAGGCTGCACTAGAGTATTTTTATGCTTAGATCCAGTTTATACTTACTTTTCAGGAAAGTGAGGGCCTGCATTTTCTTATTTGAAAAGATTGACTGATTCACCAAATCTTATGTCCTTGAGCTATCTATGGTCAGAGCGCTTATGGCTGTGGTTCCCAGAGGCTAGGCTTAGAGATAATGATGTGTACAGCAAGAGAAGTCAAAACAGCATCAAGAGGATCATACTGGCAGAGGGGTACTGATCCTAGCCAGAGACAGCAGACTCTCTTCAGGCAGGCACCGGGGTACAGAGCTGGGCAAAGCACACGTCATCTGGTAGCACTGGCCACCAAGGCTCAAGGTTTGGGCTGAAAAAGGTGCTGGGCACTAAACTTTCCATGTCATCGCTTATGTGGCTTGGAAATGGTTTGGTTAATTTAGGAGAATTCAGCTTGATCACATGTGTGGTTGGTCTGTGGAACCCAAGTACTTGCCTTGATATCTGTCTCCATTAAATTCGGTTCTGCTAGTCAGTTCATTGTCACAGCTCAAAATGGTAATTAGTGGGGGCATGATTCTGCCACCCATGTGTCCTCGCTCCTGTCTCTGTGGTCCAGATTTGATCAGCGTGTACTCTGGACAGTCTATCATCTGCGGAGGTCCGTCACTAAAGACCCCCGCTGTATCCTTCACGACGGTTCTTCAATCCTATGTCACTTTCTTGCTTGTGAGAAAATCCTTTATGTAGATCAGCTCTATCAGCTAATAACTTTGACCCAGCATGAGGTGAATTTGTCAAGCCTCATTTAATAACCCTAACCCCTAAACCGTGAGGTGAATTTGACAAGGTTTATTTCTTAGCGGATGATACCTCACCTCAGAGTTTTCTCCTGTGTTAGGTAATCCCGGGAGCTCTGAGGCTTCTTTCCTGACTCCAGCAATGAGTATAATGAATTGCCATATGTGGCAATAAACCAAATCCATCTCCACAGACATGTCCAGAATTTGATTTGCTAATTTCTGTTCATTTCCAAATATTTCTCACTCTCCACAGTCACACTGCCTACAGATTCCAGCTGTCTGGCTACCCAGTCATTGGACTTTGGCACCAGACTTGTCTTAGAATCTATCAGTTTAGCTTTGTTTGCATAGAAGTTCGTTGAGTAGTCTTTGAGAATCCAAAAAGTTCAGGAAAACGAACGCATAGAAATCATATACTCCTTCAAAAAATTCATCCACACATTTTGAAGAGAATGTTCCTTGAGAGTCTGATTGTTGACTGGCGCTGCTCTGGCTGCCGAGGTACAGTGGCAAATAGGTGAAGCCTTAGGCCTCATAGAGCTTCCATTGGTGAGAACAATCATACAAATGGGAAGTCAGGTAAAAATAATGTGTCAGGGTTGGGGACAGCGCTCAGTTGGGAAAGTGCTACCCTTGCGAGTGCAAGGACCTCAGTCTGCTCCCCAAGCCACTGCAGGACATAGTGTGTGTGCACACTTGGACAGAGGCAGAGTGACCCCTAGGCCTCACTGGCGGCCAGCCTAGCCTACTTGGTGAGAGACCATATCCAAAAGCAAACAAAGAAAAAAAAGTGTATGGTATCTGAGGAATAATACCTATTCCATAAGTGTAGGGAACACATGCCTGCATGTGCGCGCGCGCACACACACACACACACACACACACACACACACACACACCTGCACACATCCACAAACAGTAATACAATTTTAGGTAGTTGCAAATGCCATGCAGAATAATCCAGGGTGGGACATAGATGTAATTAGCATAATGTAAGACATAATAGCTGGAAAAGAGGTTAATCATGTCACCATTCACTTATAATATATGGATATTCTTATCTTTAAGGGGATTAGTTTTTACCACATGAGGGTAGAAAATTAAGTACAAGAAAAGTTAGTAACCTACATGATGAGAAAAGGATGCGATAAGTTATAGTCCATCTTGCTGTATTTGAAATTGCTAAATAGATATGACAGAATGGAAAGAAATGAAGTTCAAAACATTATACAAGTGGCTCAGCAAGAAAAATATATATACAAACCAAGATTATATCTTAGATATGATCTGACCCAGGCTTCTCTCCCTCTTTCCCTCCAATCCCAAATTTTACAAAGACAAGATGCATGTGCACTGCTGGGCTGTTCTGACTTGCCAACCTCCCTCTCTGTATGACTGTTAAGCTACCTTGCCTTTGGAGTGTCACTTAAGGGCATAGTGGGTCTACTCCCTGCTCACTCGAATTAGCATGTATTCTGCTCTGGTGTAGGAGGGTTCTTCTATATTTTGTGTTACTTTCATTGGTTAACAAAGAAAGCTTCCTGGGCCTTTTGAGAGGGCAGGACTTAGATAGGCGGGGAAAAGAGAACAGTATGCTGGGAAGAAGACTGGGTCAGGGAGAGAGCCGCCATGAAGCTGCCAGGGTCAGACATGCTGTGTCTTCCCAGTAAGCCCACTACCTCATGGTGACTTACAGACTATTAAAATGGGTTGAAATAAGCCAAGAAGAGGCTAGTGATAATGGGCCAGGAAGAATTTATATTAATATAATTGTCTTGTGGTTATTTCGGGTATAAACTAGCGGCCGTGGCCGGGAGCCAGGTGCAGGGAACAAAAGGGCCCACGTTCTTCTGTTCTTCTCAGGTGCTGGGAATGCAGCTGCCCCCTATTTACAACACTGCTCACTCACACCTTGTGCAGTGCTGTCTAAGATGGTAATTTTAAAGTCAATGAATGAAATAACATCTGAATTGGGTGTATTAAGTTCCTTTTTCTCACACAAGCTCCAGGCTCAAGGAACACCAGTCTAGTCCAGAACCAGAATAATCAGCACAAAATGTAAGGACTTTGGAACTCGTCTACATATTTTACATGGATGCATGTCTTTTAAGACTTACAACAACAGCAAAAGAGAAAAGTTAGGTAAAATGATTAAATGCTGTGTTAGATTAATTCCTAAATAAGAGGTGGTTCTAGGTTGGTAATGGGACTTTGTACCACTTAGTCACTCAAATACTCGGGATGTTGGAGGCTCTGTTCCATCCCTCAGTAGACAGATAAAGAAGACAGAAGATTATGTAGAGGAAGATTGCATGCACAGCCTTGGAAGAGTCCTATAATATTCAGCTCATACTTCATAAGAAATCAATATCATGGTCATTCCAAAAATTACAGATGGATCTGGGAAATATAGTCAGTCTATGAACAATGTGCTCAGGCCAACGAGACAACAAATAACCATTATTATTGTCTCGATTTTTCAGATGAAGAAACAAAGCTCAGAGAATTTAACTACTTAAGACAGGAGCTAATTATTATGGTGAATCAAGGTTCTGCTGTTCAAGCTGAGTTGGTAGGAACATTCTAGAGTCCCAGCCAAGTGCTGTGTGCTCTGTTGAAGGATATTACATGAGGGCTCTAGAGATATCCCATGGGAGGTCCTGAGTGCATACCGCCAGATTTGGCCTTTCCGATGCCCATTTTTCTATACTCCAGGTAAGCAACCATTTTCTGTTGTGATGCATGGCTTTAGGTTGGTTACTATCTATGAGACTGGTGATGCATGGCTTTAGGTTGGTTACTATCTATGAGACTGGGGCCAAGTTTTCATTTGCTTTGCTGAGGAACATCTTCCATACTGTCTCCTGCACTGGTCCTGTGTTCGCATGTTTAGAACCCTAAGGTCCATTCCACTCATTGCTTTGCTCATATAGACAATTTTTTCCTTTGTCACTGGAATCACTACAGAAAACTGGGACAGTCTTTGGCATCCATTTTACACCTGGACATTCAAGACAGTCAAGTGTTGCTCCAGTGGGTAGGTTCTGTAATAGTTTATAACAGTCTCAAGTCCCTGGTTCACACAGGCCTGTATGTCTTAATTTAGTCAATTTTACTGGCCTCCTGAGTACATGTCTATCATGAGAGTAGGTGGGTCAGTGACCGTACTTGCTTGTTTTTTCTCCTTTGCTCCTTGGTCTTTGGTCTTTTGCCTTTTGGGGGGCTCACCACCCAGCTCCCAGATGAATCACACACAGAGGTTTGTTCTTTCTTATAAATGCCCAACCTTCACTTGGCTTGTTTCTAGTCAGCTTTTCTTAACTAATTATCCCATCTACCTTTTGCCTCTGAGTCTTTTCCTTTGCTTACGTCTCTGTATCTTACTTTCACTCTTACTCCATGGCTGGCTGGGTGGCTGGCCTCTTAAGTCCTTCTTTCCTTGTTCTCTCTTCCTTATCTTTTCTTCCCAGATTTCTTCTCCTATTTATTCTCTTTGCCTGACAGGTCCTGCCTTGCTATTGATTATTCAGCTCTTTATTAGACCATCAGCTGTTTTAGACAAAGAATCACAGCTTCACAGAGTTAAACAAATGCAGCATAAACACAAGCAACATACCTTAAAATATTAATCTATAACAAATGACAGTTCACAGGATTACACTATAGTTTTAATTTATAGTTGTTTAGGCTTTATTCTGTTTGCACTGTAACACCAATCTTACCCCTACCCTAGCTCATTCTGTAAACATGCTCACTTCACTATAAAATCTATATCTTACAATATGTAAAATGAACTTCACAATAAACAGGAAGAACGAGCCTTCTTACTGATGACTTCAATTCAGAAGTGTTTGTTGATGAGGGTCTCATTCTGTTTTGGAAGGATCATGATGTGCTCTCTTTGGAGTAACTGAAAATAATAGTCCCTGTTTTCACATGTAAGCCTCTTTATCCCAGAGAATGATAACCTATAGTGCAAACTCTAATTGGCCTTAATAATAAAAAACAGGAGTTCGATATCGAGTTAAATGCTGAGAGATCAGAGAAGTAGAGGAGCCAGCCACTAAAGAGACTTTTACCTCTAGCAAGTCCTCAGACCAAAGGGGACAAGATCCTGTCTCCATGAATTCTCAGACTGAAAGGCCTGAGCTCCTGTCCCCTCCCACTTTATAAACCCAGACAATTCCCTTCCTGTTTCTACCTCTCTAGTGTTAGGATTAAAGGCATCTGACTCCCAAGTACTTGGATTAAAAGTGTGAACCACCACCACCTGTCTCTATTTCTTTTTGAGACTGGGTCAATCTAGTGTGCCCAGGGTGGCCTTGAATTCACAAAGATCCTTCTGCCTCTACCTTCTGAGTGCTAGGATAAAGGTGTGTGCCACCACCCCTGCCTGGTTTCTAAGGCTAACTACTGGCTCACTCCACACTCTGATCCTCAGGCAACCTTTATTTATTATTATTTATTATCACAAACAAAATATCACCACAATGTACCACGAATAGAAATTATAGTTATGGCTAAGAGTAAAGTACAGCCTCAAATACCTAACTCCAAAATTTCTTAAGACAAAAATAAACTTTGGTTGTCTCTGCCATGCAGGATTTTAGGGCAGAAAAAAAATAATTATCCTAAAGATCTTGGAATGATGGCATACATTTCTAATCTCAGCACTTGAGAAGTTAAGGCAGGAGGATTGTAAGTTGTAGCCTTTCCTGGACTAAATAACATGATCTTGTGTCAAGGGGCTGGGGGAATCTACCCTGAAGGAAAGGGGTAAGGAACTGAGTTAGATATCTGACCTCCTTAATCTGGAGATTCCCCTAGCATTTAGGACAATTCTGCTTAAGTTCTCCCACTTTCAAAGCTCACTAAATAATAAATAGATTTTGCAGGATAAGCAAAGGCATGATCTTGTCATTGCCTTCTAAAATCATTAATGGTTTCTTCTCTATTTAGCCCAGAGAAAAGTGTGCAAAGCATATAAAATATACCCCTTTTGTTATTCCAAAACTTCCTTGCCTACAGTTTTTTAATAACATGAATATTCAGCTCTTGGGTTTAAATATTCTTTCTGATCTTTTCACATGTAATCAGCATAGTTCTGTCCTATCAGGACACATGCAATTCTATTTTCAATTACACATACAATCTCTCTTGGGGACAACGGGAAGGAGTGGAGTACTGGCTTCTGATATAGTGATAAAAAAAATCTTTAAGAAAGGTGCAGAAAATGGGAAGTGCCTGAGTGAGCAAGAAATGCATCTCGGTCTGAAGAGGTGAGACAACCTGGAGCTGCTAGACATGATGAACAGGCATGAATGCCAGTCCAGGAAGTGCCACCCCATGGTCTTCTGAACTGTGCAGCTTGTCTGAATGATGCTCAGCAGGAAAGGGCAATAACACTAACACCAGATAATGCTACTCCACCAAGTCTACGACTGCCATCAATGTTTGGCCTCCTTGTGCAGGCATGTGTTAGGTGATAGCTGAATGCACTTTAGGTACCTTCTGCATGTCTGAATGAAAACAACAGTCAGGCTGAAAGACCCCCACAGTTCTGCAGGCCTTGTCAGAGACCCCCGTCAAGACATGAGACACGAGACCACTGGCTGCAACAAGCAAGAGGTTCTTTATTACCCGGACATCCAAGGATGCTACAGCATTCGGGGAGCTGAGCATGCTCTCTGGCATCCAGAGCTAGTATTTATAACTCTAAGGCAGCAAGAAGCGGGCTTACAGAAGCAGATGCATGGTTACAGGGTTCCTATTGGTTACTTCAGTTGAAGCGAGGGGTTGACTTGGCTCAAACTCTTAACACGTAAGCTTTGTCCTTGTTGAGAACATCTGGTGTTCTTCTGTTCCTTTTTTATCTTCCTGTTAACTAGGCCTGGCCTTCAGAAACCAGACCACAGATATTCTGTTTTCATAGTTCAGAGTGGCCTGGCTGGTGTCTTATTTTAGACTTGAGAGAAGGGGGTTGTTTGTTAGTCCGGGGATATTGCTAGTCTCAAGCCTTGCTAAACCATGGCGTTACTGCTGCTACAGCTACTGCTGCTAAACTAGTGCGGGGTCTCTCAAGGCAACTCTTGTGGCTGTTTGCCAAAACATTGTTAGGGAGAAAAATGCCCCCCCTTCTTGTTGACAGCAAGATCAGGCCAGGGGCCAGCCAGGAAGTTAGGAATGTAGCAGGGAGACGAAGGAAAGGTTCTGATGGTGGTAGCGATCCTAGGATGGACAGAGGTCATAACAGGACAGAATGACAGCCCAGCAGCAAGAAACTAGTACATGACTCTCAGCTTTTCCAGGATCCGTCAGGGAGAGGAGGGGGCAGGAGGGTTTAAAAGTCAGTAATTCACATCAGGCAATGGTGGTGCACTCTGAGCACTCAGGAGGCAGAGGCAGGCTGATGTCTCTCAGCTGAAGGCCAGCCTGATCTACAGATCAAGTTCCAGGACAGCCAGGGTTACACAGAGACACCCTGTCTTGAAAAAAACAAAACAAAACACAGAGCCAGTAACTCTACTAGAGATAGACTACCTAACCTCGGTAATTATTACCTTCATCTAAGTGGGAACAGGACCTCTCCTATCTCACTCCCTCTTACTTTCCATGTTAATGAGACTTGGGGAAGTCGGAGTAAATTCATGGTTTTAAAGAGAAAGTCCCAGGTTGGGAGTGCACTGGGATAACTCTTGTTAGCTTGTCTTTGTTCTTGAACTGAAGTCTGATTTTGCCTCTTGGAAGAAGAAGCCCAGACAAGTAATTTCTTTCCTATCTGTTGTTTCCTCAAATGGAGGGTGATGGGAGTAGGAACGAATTTCATTTTTCTTCTATTATTGATCATAGACTATGATCCCTCTACTTACAAATGTCCTGTGAGACCTTTGTTTAAGTCATATGTTAAAAATGTTCCTTACCTTGTGGAGGCTCATAGGGCGTTTTAATTACATAATTTAAAATGATTGATGAATGGAGGTGGGGCCTTGTGCTCCCCAGTTAATTTTCTAGACAATTCCAAAGTCGTTTCAAGCTGTAGACATATTAATCTACCTTTGTTATAAAATTAAAATATATTCACTGTCTGATATGCAGGAGCCATGGGGATAGAATTTCTTCATTGTAATTTTTCTCATTACCAGATTTATAAAATTAAAATGCCAGGCAAACAATAATTCCTTTTGGTTCAACTGCCTTTATTTCTACCCTTTTTTTCTGGAGATACATCTAATGTAGGAGGGCAGAGGTCGGGAGGAAACATCTGGCTGACTTCCATCACTGCGTATTTCCTGTAAGGGCCTTTTGGTGACTGATGGAGATATGTGTCTGGTGCAGACAGTCTCTTTACCTGGCTATAGGCTCAGAAAACTAGTACGTCCAGCTTCCATGCACATATACATATATGTGTACACACACACACACACACACATATATATATATATATGAGCATCTGGTTTCCATATATATATATACATATATATATGTGTGTGTGTGTGTGTGAATAAACATACACATCAAGAAGATTAAAGAGATTAAAGATTCTGGATAATTATAAATTGAGCTACCAAAAGTTTGCAAAATTATGTGTTCTGTGTCTATGAGTTTTGTGGCCAGGTAGGTACTGTCCATTATTTATTTTAGAGTTTCTCAATGTCAAAAAATTAAATAAAATAACTATTCAACAGCTCCTGGTTTTACTTATGCTCCTTTTTTAGCTTTGCTTTTTGAATTCAGGGACTCCTGCATGCTAGGCAAGCAAGCACTCTACCCCTGAGTTAAACCTCAGTCTACAGTGAGGCTTCCAGATGACGTAGATGGTGTGATTATAACTTATAGACAGAGAGAGCAAATTGATAACATTAAAGAATCACCCAGCCAAGTGATGGTGCACCCCTTTAATCCCAGCACTAAGGAGGCAGAGACAGGTGGATCTATGTGAGTTTGAGGCTAGCCTGGTCTATCGAGTGAGTTCCAGGACAGCCAGGGCTACACAGAGAAACCCTGTCTCAAAAAAAAAAAACCAAATAGGGGAAGGCAGGGGGAGGAAGAGAAGGGAGTGGAGAAACATATATAGTTCAATAAAAACAATAAAAAGGTTAAAAAAGGAAAACAAAAAAAATAAGGAACCATCCATAGGCTGGCTGGTTTGATATCTGCTGATGTCTGTACTCTCTTTGATCTATTAGTTAAATTCCAGTTTTCCAATTGGCTTAACTCCCTTTATGATTTATTTGTTATTATATAAATATAATAATTTGAAGAAATCTTTGCTGGAATACTGAACATCAGTGTTTGAAGAGAGCAGAAAGCAGCTTATCCTGGTTCTACTCTGCTGCTGCACCTACATTTGGCAGGGAACACTCCTTCCTGCCCTTCTGTGTGGGTTCTGAGGCAGACTAAAAAGTCTTTGGATCATATTAGACATCTAAACATCCTCAGCCTAGTAAGTCTAAACCTTGATTGAACTGAAAGTACCATCATCTGCTGGGGTTTCTGTCCTCTGCCTTTACAGCCCCAAGGCTGGGAGAGAGGAAGGGTGTGCTGCCAGGGGACAAGGAAAGTCCCTGTCGTATCAGTACTGTTCATCACTCTGGTTCAGATGTTTGGTGCCTGGTGTTCGAGGGCTGTCAGGGTGCTCGTGGGTCTCCTATTTCTGAGGACAGGATGAGTGTCATGCCACCCACCTCCAGCATCCTAGGTCAAATCTTCTTGATCTGCTAGATGGTCCAATTAACCAATCAGAGAATCCTTGTTTGACCCAAGGAGAAACTGCTATTGGTGAGACATAATTTCTTCTAAATCACAGCCAAGATCTCCCATCTTCAGTCCTTCATTCTCAGGCACATGAAATATGGATCAGATTCCATACAGCTGGGTCCCCACCTCCAGGGCACACGTATGAAGTTCTCTGGGTGTCCAGGAAAAGCCGTGCCTTGAGTATAGATGACAGCATCCTCTCCCTTTCTCCGCAGTATATGTAGAAGGTGAGGCAGGCTGCAGCGGGATGCGGTGTGAGGATGTGAGGACTAAAAGGCTCTGATGTCCAAACTCCCTTCCACCCAGCCATAGCCTTCCTGGGAGTCACGGTGACAAGCTCTCCCAATAAGATCTCTAAAGGGTTCAGAATGAGCATCGCTCTAAAATGTAAAAACCCGGCTGCCAAGAGTTTAAAGAGATATCTGGTGTCAAAATTATATTTGAGCAGTGTCTCCTCCTCACAAAATGGCAAAAATGGGCATCTATCTTTGCAGGCAGTGAGAAGGAACACTCAAGGTAATAATGATTTATGACTAGCTGAGAATGGGATATTAGACACAGAACATCGGTTTTCACAGAATATAGTCAGTGGCAAAAAGCAAGGATAACAGTATAAGATTAGGTGGAAAAGATCAAAATGCAAATTTATACATCACATATAATAGCAATTTTATAACATGCAAGTTTATTTGTGGGTTTCTATGTTTATATCTTCATAAAATTATAGAAAGACACATAACCTGGTATACGTTTATGCTCAGTGGCAAAGTCTGCCCATCAGGAATCAACATCTTCATCTTTCTAATTTTGCCATCTGATGAAAACATTATAAATTGGCAGCAAGTGGGACCATGATCTTATTTTGGAGTTTTTTTTTCTCTTTTTAGCTGTATCAAGAGCGGCACTACTGGCCTTTGAGATGGCAACTAGCCAGCACCGCAAATCAGGATTTTAATGAATTCCCTCCTTCTGATGCTTAATTTAAGCTCAATTTAATGTGAACAAAACAAACATATTATCCCATAAAGGGGAATGAGAGCTCCTTTGTTGTCCTGGCTTTGAGTCTTGGATCTCTTTAGAACAAGAAAAATAGAGCAAAAAAAAAAATGAGCTTAATAAGCTCGCCGCCTCTTCTGTTCCAGCTTTTCTCATTAAGGTTGAATGCCATAAAATGACATTTCAAAATGTAGGTTTAGGAAGTGTGTCTTTGATTCAACTTCTCCACCTGGAAGTTGAGAAAGGAATATTCTAGATCATTCCCCAGGGTGGTTGAATGATCCTTTCACAGGGGTCTCCTAAGACCATCAGTAAACGCAGATGTTTGCATTATAATTCCTAACAGCAAAATTACAGTTCTGAAACAGCAATGAAAATAATTTTGTGGTTGGGATTCACCACAACATGAGGAACTGTGTGAAAGGGTAGCAGCGTTAGGAAAGGTGAGACCCACTGTTCTAGATACAAATAGGAGAAGCATGCATGGGAGATATTTCATCCTCAAACATTTTTATCTCACCTCTTTCCCCCAAGCAAAGACACACACACACACACACACACACACACACACACAAAACTTTCCTTCCTTCTGTATGTACATAACACACTCCCCACTAATCTGTCTTCTAAATGCTCTGAATTACACAGAATAACCAACTAGTGACTGACCCCCTCAAGAGAGGAAACTCCTCCGAAGAGATGAGCGGAAAGGTAGGATGGAAAACCACCACATCTGGAGGCTACATCTGTCTTTTAGCAGAATGTGATCAACAGAACCACAATGAGAAGATGCCCATAGTGTTAACATCAGACAAGACACTACACCAACTGCTTGTTTGTGGGACAGAGGCTGCTATCTCTCCACTCGGGACAGATGAGATGCTGTTTAAAAACAGAGATCAGACCCTAAAGATGTGTGGCTTCCACACGATTTCCCTATTTTTTACAATCGAGGTAGTTGCTCTCATTTGTAACAGATGGATAAGGAAAGGTGGGTACCACCCAGGTAATTTGCTAAAGACTCTAATATGACTTCCCAGCGTGGGCCCTTCCCACTAGCTCTCAGGAGAGAAGACAGAATGAGGCAAGCCTCGGCTTAGCTGAGCCGAACATGGGGTCTCTGCTGCCTCCCAGCAGCCTTTGGCCCAACCTTCCTACCAACGATCTGATCTCCTCTCTGCTCTCTTCTCTTTTCAAACAGGTGAAGAGTCTGTGTTCCAAGGTCACTTTGTCTTCCACCGGTCTGCAGTCTCCTTGTACACTCACGGTTTGTCTGTAGGACTTGAAAACAAGTGACATCATTTCTTTCAAAGTCTCAGACTCCTTTGCATCTTCTTTTTCTTATTCCTATTGGTGCTCTTCATCCCTCTCCTTTCATGAGACTTGAAATTTCTAACTTTCAATAATCACACTCATTTATTCAAATATGCTCTCTCTCCTGGGTCTAGTTTATTTTCAGGATCTTCACCCGTGATGGTGTAAGGATTCGTTGATTATTTAAAGATCTGCATATAGAACACTTAGATGAGTCCTACGTCAGCTCCTTTCCCCTTCCTCCATCTACCCTTTCCCCTCCAATGCTTCTTCCGTCTGAGTGAACCATAAAATCATCTTTGCCCCTAACAGTGGTCAGGCTCCTGAGGGGCTTCCACACTCACACTCAGAAGTGTCCTGGTTCAACTGGTAAGCTGTGCAGTCAATAGACACAGCAGCACAGGGGGCATCTAGTAGACATCTACACAGGACTCTCTTGGCTATTCCAGAAGCAATGGGGCACCTCACCTTCTGAAATCAAACCAACAGCCCTGAGCGCTCATTACCTATAACCTAGCTAAGTGGTACAAAGATTGAGAAAACACTGTAGAACTGTCATGAATTCTTGAGAGGCATGTGACACTGGTTTCTAAGCTCAGCAATGATTAAAACATTCGCCAAATTGGGCAAACGATTTGACCCCTTATTATGACAAAGGTGCAACCATCGAGCTGTGGGTACCACCAAAATGGATGGCGTTAGTCAACCATGTTGCCTGGTATTGTGAAATATAAATGACTGATGTTATCAATGCAACCAAAGCCCAGGTCACCGGCATTCACATTTTTACATGTGAATACTTGTATGTGGCGTCTGTGGGTGGTATGTGCACAGGTGTATGCATGTGCACAGAGGCAAGAGATCAGGAACTTGGGTGTTCTGCTCTACCACAGTCCACCTGATTCCTTTGAGATAGTTTTTTTCCCACCAGACCTGGAGGCCATCTGGTGGCCAGCAAGCCCTAGCGATCTGCCCTCCTACCTTTGTTCTCCACAATGTTCAGGTTACCAGTGTGTGCAGCCAGACCCGGCTTTGTCCATCGGTGCTGAAGATCTCACCTCAGATTCTTATGCTTACAGAGCAGGCATTCTTACCTTTGGAACCCTTTACTCTAAAATTTGGTATTACTTGCTTATTTTTAAAACAAGTGAAAATGCTATAAAATAATACTTACAGATATGTCTTATATTTTAATAAATACATAGTATTATTTATAATATGTGTCAGCAGCTAATAATTTTTTTAATTAGGGACTACAAAGTAATTTGTAAGTTTATACTAATAGAAATGATAGTTTAATATATCTTTTTATTCACATGCCAATTATTTTTAAGAGAAGCTCTTACAAGAGAGTATACTTATTTGAACTTTGTCAGACTTATTTCTGTAAACCTTGCATCAATTTATCTTCCCAGTGAGTGTGTATAAGAACTTTTATATCTCTTCATATCCTTGTCAAGAACTTAAATAAATATTTGTACTTTTTGAAAGTTAAAAAAATTTCTAGTTGGGTTGGAGAAATGACTCAGGTTAAAAGCATTGGCTGCTCTTCCAGAGGACCCAGGTTTGATTCCTGGCACCCATATGGCAGCTCACAACTGTCTCAATACCTTCCTCTGACCTCTGTAGGCATCAGACATGCATGTGATGGACAGACAGACATGCAGGCAAAACACCTAGACACATAAAATAATATAAAATTTAAAGCAAGGCGGGAAAAGCAACAATTGACTTAGAAACCTGATTACTATTTTTCAGATCGTTTACTGTCATGAAGTCGAGCATTTGAGTGGGTTTATTGCCTATTTCCCCTTTTAGATAAGCTGCCTGTTCACCTGTTCTACTTTTTGATTGGACAAAGTGTTTTACTTTTTCTTGACTTGTGTAAGTGTCCTCTCTCCATCTTTACCCCTCTCTCCATAGCTGGTAAATGTGTGTGTTATGTATCTTTCCAGTGTACTGCTTGCTTGTTGCTTAATACCGATTATAGTATTACTTAAGATTTGTCTATTTTTTTTAGTCTTCGTACAAATTAGTGGCTTCGTTATTATGTTTCACACACTATGTCATTATCCTTTGTTCACGTTCCCAAATGTCCCCCATTCTCTTTTCCTCTCTTCTCTTTGGTCTGCTTCCTGGCTCCAAATAGTCCTCTTTCACATCACACACACATAAATCTAGGTTCTGACTATAAGAGAGAACAGAATTGTCTTTTTTCTCTCCCATTACCCTATTCTGCTTTTCTCCTTCCTTTTTCTTTAGAACTCTTGTTCTCCCATTATAGATCAGTTTTACTTTAATACTGTATATATATTAGATATATAATGTAGTTTTCACATATGAGAAAGGCATGCTATGTTTATCCTTTTAATATTCTTTTTGGTAGTAATTTTTACTTAGCATACAATAATGATGGGCATCTGTTGACATTTTCACTTATCTATGTAATTCTCCTGTGCTCACACATGTTCCTCCTCTTTCTCTTCTGTTCCCTCTCATTAGTTCCTTCCCCTTCTCCAAATGGTGTCCCTTCTGCATGCATGTCATATATTTATGTATATATGTATACTAGCTGTACACCTAAGTATAGTTAATTATAGATTTCTCATAGGAGAGGAAATGTGTGATATTTTGTTTCTTCCCCTCTTTACCCTCTGCTCTTCATTCTTTTCCCTTTAGACCCCTTCTTCCAGAGACCCTATTCTCATGCCACATAGATGTGTATGTCAATTTTTATATTACAAAGTACATTCCATGTGTGAGAGAAAATGACCATGTTTATCTCTCTGAGTCTGAACTTTATGCAAATGATGTGATTTGATTCTTTTTTATGACAGACTACAACTCCATTGTGCTATATAGTATACCTTATAACATACAACAACTCCATTGTGCATATATAGTATGCCTTATGACATACAACTCCATTGTGCATATATAGTATGCCTTATGACATACAACTCCATTGTGCATATATAGTATGCCTTATGACATCAACCTTCATTGTGCTATATAGTATACCTTATGACACACAACTCCATTGTGCATATATACTATTTCTTATGTCTCCTTCTCTCTGTTGATGAACATCTAGGCTGGTTTGTATACCTTGGCTTTTGTATTGCTCATGGTGTCTTTGTTTTCATGATGTGTGCAGACCTATAAGAGTTTATTATCTTAATATAACTGAAGACCTTTAATTCATCTGACATTCATTTTGTTTTGTGTGTAATATTTCTCTTAAATATATATTATGTAACAGGTATGCATAACAATTTTTGTTTTTATCTTGTTATATGGATCTGTTTTTTTCATTCCCTTTTAACTTTTTACCTAATTCATGAGTAAGCTTGGATGTAATTTTCAGTTTTAATGGCATATAACATTTAATTTAAAAAGGGCATTAGTATTTACGTATCTAGTATGAAATTGATGGACTCAGGAGTTTGAGGCATCCTGTCATAAGCATTTGTAATGAGTCAGCCAGCGCAAATTGCTTACTCTTTCCTTCATATATTATTCATTAAGTATCTCTTCAACACAAATGTCAATTATTGTATTTTATTTGGATTTTTACAGTCCTCTTAAGGCCATTATGCAGATTCAGAGCAAACTCAAAGTGTTTACTTGGGTGGAATTGCTATATGATATTCCTAAAACTGTAGAGAACAATGTGAAGACATACTCCTTTTTTTACTCTTATTCATCTCTCCCAAAACATGAAGTGTGTTTTGAGCCCTTGCCTTCTCTGCTTTGCTTGTACCTGTCGTCCCAAATCAAGCCATGATTACTGTTGGCACAAACCATTTCAATGGTTTTCCTTTATTATGTTGTCAGGGTTTCCTCGTAATAAGCTATATATTTCACATGAGCTTGAGGGCAGGGAGACCGAAGCTGCTAGGTCCATGGCAGTAGGAGTGTGAGGCTGTTTGTTCACATCTCAGTGGATAAGAATGAGGTGAAAGAACCTGGGCTGGGAATGGGGTGAGAGCTAGCCCACATAAGGCCTCCACTCTATTAACCTCCTTCCTCCCACTGTGCTTCATCTCCTAAAGAGCCTTCACCTTCCCAAAACAGTGCCACATGCTGAGAACCATTTTTTGTTTTTTGTTTTTTTTAAAGAGAAATATGTTAATGGGGAGTAAAGTACAATGCTATGTGTACTCCATGAAACTTGATTAAAAGGTTTTCAGACCCATAGTGAAGTTCAGCAAAATAAATCCTGATCATCAACTCATGTCTCTAAACTGCACAACTGTGATTCTGTGATCTCACTCTTATCTGAAGCTTGGATAGTGTGTGCTAGGAAACCAAAAATGGAGTAAAATTTCTGAAAACAGTATAGCATAGGGAAGGGATTGAAGATAAAAATAGCTCAATCAAATTACATGTGAAAATAAGATGCGTATGAGTTGTAACAATTAAATTAAATTTCAATGAAAATTCCGGTTCCAACAGATTGGAGGTAATCTGAATTTCTTGTTTGATGGATATAAAGAACAAAGTAATGTGTCATTGTGGTGATATAATATTATGAAAATATCTCTTATATTCTAAGTGACTGGAACAACATCTTTAGCCCATGATTTAGAGAGGACATTCCACATTCAATACTATAACAAGTTTCGATGAAGTTAGAAACTCAGGAATGAGGGTGTTAGTCAAGGAAAGTTGTGGGCAATGAAAGAAGCCAGTACACAAAAATAGCTATATGGTCTTCAGAAAAAAAGGTAAAAGAGTAGAGGTATTTAACCCTCTTTAGGCTAACATCATGCTGCTGATGCTCCAGGACCCTTGTTTGTACCTTCAGGACCCAAAGTTTATTCTCTTGGATTTTCTGTGTGCTTTGGTGCAGTGCTTCCTTGATAGTCTCCCATTCTTCCCCTTTGGAATTAGAATGTCTGTTCCACACCATTGCACTTTGATACTCAGAGAGAAGTTTTCTGAAGAGACTTTGAACAATCTTGGAACAGTTGAGACTTTGAAGACTTAAAGACATATTGTATTCACTTTTCATTATGAGATTATTGGAAACAGGAACAGAGTGCTGTGATTCTGTGATTAGTATATTGTTGCTTTTTTAAAACAGAGTCTTGCTTATATAGCCCAGGTTAGCCTCAAACTTAGAATTTTGTTGCCAAGGTCATTTAAATTCTGAGATTATAGTTGTCTGTCATCATCCTTGACTTTGTATGTGTTGTTCGTATATGAAATGTTCCATGATATGTTTTAAAGATAAGTCTCTCTCTCTCTCTCTCTCTCTCTCTCTCTCTCTCTCTCTCTCTCTCTCTCTCTCTCTCTCTCTCTCTCTCTCTCTCTCTCTCTGTGTGTGTGTGTGTGTGTGTGTATCAGATCACAGATGTAAACTCAAAGGTGATTGGAATTTATAAGGCTTGAATTTTATAATTAGTATGTTGAGAACATTAGATGCCAAAATGGAGAATTTCAGCAGAGGGTTAGATTCTAGGAAAAAGAATAAACAACAACAAAACCATATTGTGCTAACCAAATACAAGAACTGAAATTAAGCTAAATTGTTTCATAACAAATTTATCAAAGCTAAAGATGAAATCAGTGGACTGAAAGATCAGAAGAAAAGAGCAACACTAAGATAAGAGCATGAGCCCGTGTGGTAGAACTGACTGGTATGCGTGCAGCCAAAGTCTTGAAAAGAAGGGGAAGAGAAATGGGGCTCATATTTTCGAGACATGATTTCAGAAAATGAAGTCATATTTTCAAATAGTGCTGTAGGCTTTTATAATATGTACCAAAGCCCCAACATCTATATACAACAGAGTAAAACTACTAAAGAGAGAAGGAGAGAGGAGAAGGAGAGAGAAGGAGAGGGAGAGACTGTCTTGAAACAGTGAAATAAGACATAAAGGAGGTTCCTTCCAAATACACCCCAAAGTATGCTGACAAATTGCAAATAGAAACAGGAGAGGCCAGAAGATGGTAGATTATCACCAAGAGCCTCAACTATATATTCTAGAAGCTTTTCCTTGAACACCTGTCATAAGGGGTGAGAAAGACAGTTCCATTTGGACCTGGGCATAATTGACACAAATTAATCCATATTATACATGATATAGTAGTATATTAAGATGTGTCTGTGTGTCTGGTTTTAATACCTACTGGTTCCATGTTTCCCCATGACAACATCATGGACAATGGAGCTGATTTTCCTGTGTATGGAAGGCCATTTTCAATGTTTTTGAGTTTGAAAACACTCGAAATTGACTTCAGTCCTCAATGCGCCACCTGCTAATGCTCAATGGCTGTTATACACCAGTTACTTTCTTGAAGAATGTGAAAATAGTAACTGTGGCATGTTCGTTTTCTATGACAAGCTCTTCGTGAAAAGGGTAAGGATGATGGTGCTGGTAACTTAGTGCTGTGTGCTGATGTGAGTTATAGAACGTAAGATACTGGAATACACAGTAAGGCCATCCAACTCAACTGGAAAGAGGAACCAGCTCTTACAGGAGGGACTAGCGGTGACAAGTGGGATCACACCAAAAATCAATTGTGTTTCTTTTTCTTATTTTCTTTTTTCCTTCCTTCCTTCCTTCCTTCCTT
>JAQHUG010000027.1:5702950-5736800 GCA_028555095.1 Dicrostonyx torquatus | reverse complement strand
GCTTTGTTGACTTCTTTTTATGGTCCTTTTTGAATAATCGTTTTGCTTTTAATATATGCATCATATTTGTTAATTGTTAAAATGAGCTTAGCTGCACATTCAATCAAATGTGAAAGCAAACTATATTAGTTCTTCTTTAGGGTAGATTTCCTCAAAAAAAAATAATAATCCTCTCCAGACTTTGGCAGGAGGTAGCTGACATTGAGACAGGGAGAATGATGGGACAAAAAGGAAGGCTGGTAGGAAGGAGCAGGATATTAGTACCCTACATCAGAGTGCTTTTGCTCCTTAATAACTGGTGATCTTAGGCCACCAAGAAGAAATATTAACTCTGCGTTTTATGTTCATTTTCCCCTTTAGAATGCAAAGGCTGTAGGGTAAGAGCCCAAGGAAGTGCTTTGTGAGTCAGTGTGACTGGGATTGCCCCATTGCATGTGTTTGCTCCTTTTTCTAGGGAAGAGAGAGTGAGGCTACCTGCTTCACTGCAAAGCAAGGTGTTGCCACACCCTGAAGTGAGGGAGCCTTTCATAAGTTGCCTTTTCTCATGGATGTCTAAGGGGAAGGCACTGTGCTAGCAGTGAGCGTGTGATGAATCCCAGGAAATTAATTAAGCTCTAATTACCTTTAATCATAGACAAAATCGAAAGTATGGTAGACAGAATCCCACACCCTGCTAAGAGCTCCGGAGAAAAGGCTGCAGGCTCACTGACAAAGAGGGTTGAGATAGTATAGTGTGTCTGGGTGTGGGATCCAAGGGAAGGGAGGTACGGGCTGAGATGAGGGCTAGGTAGTGCTAGGCTCAAACAGTGTCACTCTAATAGGAAACCTTCAAAAGGCTTAAAACAATTGAGGCACATCCATCTTGTTCCTGGGTTATGCTACAGAGTCTTTTTTGAGTTCAAATTTTAGCTATTATTAGAGTACCTTAACACACCCTTTAAAATCAACTCTGATTGTCACCGATAGATTGGGCTGAGCTCAGTTTACTGTCACCTTCAAAGCTTCCGTTGGAGACCTCCAGCTTCCATGTGTAGTTGACGGTGAGCTTAGAATGCTGGTAGCTTTTTAGGACTGAAGAACAAGAAAGAACAGAGCGAAGCTTTTTATCAGAAAAGCCAGCATAATGAATAGAAAATCTGAACTTCACTGCATGTGGGGGGGAAAGACATTGTTGGAGGATTTTGATAATTCTCTATAATTTTTTCCTAAAACAGTCAAGAATTTACAGAATAATGTTTTCAGCAGGAAAATGTATAAAACTCTGTTCTATTATGCTTTCTGTTTTAAAATTTTCTTCTGGGCAGAGTTCTGCCACAGAGGAAAAAAAAAGCTAATTGGACATTTGATTCATCTGGACAGCTGTGAATGGAATTTTTGCTAACCAGCAGCAGATGCCGACCAAAACAGGACAGCAAATGGCCATTGGCATGGGGAGGATGCTAGTTAGCTGCCATGTGCCATGCTCAGGTCCCCAAATGTCTCTGAGTCCTTCTCTTTATTTTCCTTGAAATTTTTTTAAAAATTAAATATGTCCATAAATTAATCTTAGTTATTTTAAAGGGGTGTGTCAGTCCTCCCTTTGGCATGAAGAGACCCAGAGAGGGAATTGGTAAAGCCTGGTTGGGGAATGCTTGCTTTCCAATTGGAAACACAGGGCAGATTCTGGCATTAGGAACACTACCTCTGCGCACTTCATGCCCTGGATGGAACGTCATCCACCTTGGTCTTCAAACAATACTTTTTAGTTTATTTAGGAATGGGTGATTGTTTGTTTGTTTGTTTCTGAGACACGGTTCCTCTCTGTAGGCCTGGCTGTCCTGGAACTCACTCTGTAGACCAGGCTGGCCTCAAACGCACAAAGATCCATTTGCTTCCACCTCCCAAGAGCTGGGATTAACAGTGTGCACCATAGATGCCTCTGGAGATGAGCCACCTCAGAGAAGGAATTCTGGGTGCTGGGAAGATGGGCCTTCCAGTTTGTTTATAAGCTGGATAAAGTTGTGAATCAATTTTGTGCTAGAAGCTCGCTTGTTTTAAGGAATTGCAGCAAGTCACAAGTGAGCTCTTAAAATCACTTGTGCAGTTATAACACATAACAAAAGTATACAGGATCTACCTCTAGTGACTCCTCCCCCACTCTGTTTGGTGGAGTCTGTCTCTTAAAACTAATACTGTGGTGTTTTTCTAATCACTACCATTAGTTCAGTATGGCATGTATGAGCAGCCATGACCTACTCAAACCATCAGGTCTTTCCGTGGTTTGGCATTTTGAATCCTCCTTCCCTTTCCCTCACAATGCTCTTCCCTGTCTAAGCTTGGATTTTGAAAGCAATCAAGATGACTTCCCTCTCGTACCTTGGTGAAAGCCATAGGCTAGCATCCCATTGTGGAGGCTCTCTCAGTCTTCCTCCTGTGCTTTGTGAAACTAAAACCAAAACCTTTCTGCCATTTACTATCCTTTTGAAGGGAACCACATTTTCCCATGTCCACTTGAATCTCTACAGTGGTTTCCTGGAGGTAGGGTTTCTCGACTTTGTTTGCTATTCAAATCACACAGGGACCACTTTTGAAAAACTGAGTCTTTTTGCTCCCTACTCCTGAAAAGATTTTTACTTAGTTGGTTGGGCTGCGGTGTCTAATTGTTTTAGTAGTTTCCTAGGTGGCTTAGCAGCCAAAGTTAAGACCCAACTGGGCCCTAAGCATACATTTTGCTCTCCACAAGTCTGAAGATCTGGATTATTATATTAAGGATTCAATAAAGAGAATTTGATTTTCATTCAAGTGCTGGCTGGGTTTGTCAGAAATACACTGGAATGCATGCATGTTCTTCATCATAGCATTATTATGGCCTCGATATTTATGTTATTCTGAATGATCTGATTTGTCTAGCATCTGTGGGTTTTGACTTCAAGCCTCAGAGAATGGTTATCAAATTTATTTTAGAACCAGGTGGAATTATTATGCTTTGGGGTTAGGGGAGGCTGTTCTTGTAATGTCCATTCATCTATTCTTTATTGTAATACCCATCCATCTATTCTTTATTTGTTCATTCACCAATTACTGAGTACTTCCTATGTGCTGGCAGATGCTAGGGAGTTATGTATTTTTAAGGATCATTTGAGTTCAAACCCTGGGACCCATATGGTAGAAGGATAGAACCAGCTCCTTCAAGTTGTTCTATGACTTCCACTTATGTGCCATGTCCATGTCATTCATGAACAAGTCTACACACACACACACACACACACACACACACACACACACACACGAGAGAGAGAGAGAGAGAGAGAGAGAGAGAACCCTTAACAAAAGTAAGATAGTTAGAAAGCTATAAGAATTCTCAATATTCTGGCACTTTGTGTAAACTAAATTTAATTTGGAGTAGCCTAGAGCTACTCAGGTGTATAGGCGGTGATTGTAATAATATGTATGTCTAGATAAAGGAAAGACTTGCCCACTTTAATAAACATGCTTAATAAGTTTTATATGGTCCAGGAGCCTTCATAAGGAAATGAAGACCCCCCCCCCAAGAAGACACGCCTGAGTGTATTTTATAAGAAATTTGGTAAAGGGTGGATTATTTTAGACAAAAATATAAAAGAAAGACATGATCTGATGGCAACAGATTGGGGCAAACTTAGACTGGCTTGTTCATTTCAAGGCTCCTGTGTATTCTTTCATTCCTTCAGCTTCTGAAGCAAGGATGCTCCTTACCTCTGAGTGAAGGAAGAGCACTTCCCACTTGAGGGTCAGGGTCTCCTCTGGGGAAGGTTATAAATATGTTTTAAGACCGAGTCAAGAAGGGAAGGGCGAAAGGCTGGGAGACTCCCTGCACTGCTGTCTTCTGACTCACCAAGATGGGCAAGGTATTTGGGGATCCCGTGTTCTGAATCCCACCACAATCCTATTGTTTTAGTCCTTGATGTCTTGGTCTTATACCAAGCTGACTTGAGTCTCATTTCTGGGAAGGTGATCCTGAAACACTATGCCTGTGACTGAGTGTGCACACAGGCACACAATGGATAGGTGTTGACTGACTGGCAACCTGTGCGGGTAACTCTGTTGCATTGGAAGGCAGAATAATGCCTTGGCCTTTGCTTAATGAGGGGAGGCAAAAGGAAGAAAACACAATGTGAAAAATCCCTGGGTGGCATAAATGAAGTATGCGGTTCTGTGGCCTTGGCTCCTGGTACATAACTTCTAAAACTCTTAGATCTCTAGAGTGGCAGGAATGTCT
Source organism: Dicrostonyx torquatus (assembly GCA_028555095.1). Lineage (NCBI taxonomy): Eukaryota > Metazoa > Chordata > Mammalia > Rodentia > Cricetidae > Dicrostonyx > Dicrostonyx torquatus. The sequence goes on along the minus strand of JAQHUG010000027.1, from coordinate 5,732,563 downwards.
TCTATATGCTAATAAGGCTAGTGGCTGGGGTTCCTAGCCTGGAAGGGGGGATGGGGCTGATGGTTAATTTCAACCATGATGGTTAATGGTTTGCACATTCATGTCTATGTGAGAAACCCTCCATTCAACTCTAAACAATGGTGTTTGCGGAGACTCTGGTTGGTGATCGCATCAACAGTGACAGAGAGATGTCCTCAGAGGGTGTGGGAGCTTCATGCACTACTGTCTTATTCTTTCCTTCCTTATAACCGTGACTAGGATGTTTTCTTTATAATTATCTAATAATAGCCAACAATGGTCAGTAAAACACTGCTTTCTTTAGTTCTAAGAACTTTTCTAGTAAGTTTTTGTATCTAAGGAGATTATGAGGACCCATACTTGGTAGCCAATTAATCAGATTCATGGGAGGCCCAGGTCTTGTGACTGGTAAAAAAAAAGTTGGGGGTACCTTGGGAGACTAAGCACTTGGACTGTAGGGTCTGGTCTAATCCAGGGTAACTAGCATTGGAGTCATGCTGAGTTGTTGGATGTGCAGTCATTATTCAGGGAGTTAGCTGTTATGTTGGGAAGGCTTCAACTTGTCATTGTAGAGTCAAAGACCCAGTTTGCTGGTCAAACAGGGGCAGTGACAGAAAATTAGATTCTAAGACTAGGATAGGGAACATGAGAAGCCGAGGCCAGGGAAAGAGCCGTGATAGACGTCCTGTGACGGAGAATGTCCAGGCTCCAAAACCATCAAAGGGATGGAAACTGGTGCTGCCTGAGGAAAAGGCATTGAAGGCAATGATTTGGTATTAGGAAGGATAACCCACTGTCATAACCATTTGAAATAATTTCCCCTGGGAAAGAGACTAAGACTGCTAATGACTATAAAGACCATCCTTTTCCCAGGAACACTGACACCCCAGTGCCACCTGGAGAAGCAGACGCTCCTGTGTCGGCCCAGGCTCACGAATACCAGTCTGTATTTTGATTCACAGCTGTCTCATATGCCCATGGCAAATTGAGAAATCCTGCCCCTGTGCATTAGGAGACCCTTAGGATGAGAGCTGGAATACAGGGCCCATCACTTCACCATGTTTCAGCCAGAGGACTCTAGAAACAGCCTATTCCCTTCCTGCCCCCACAAGCCTCATCTTCCTCATCCATGCAGCGGGGATGAAAGATCTGCAGCCCTTGTGTTTAGGACTTGTTGGGAAGAAGCAATTAAAATTCTATGTAAAGATACTTTGAAGGGAAGTGGAGAGATGGCTTAGTGGGTAAGAACACTTTTTATGCAAGCACAAGGACATTAGTTCAAATCCCCTGCACACGCACACGTGCACGTGTGCACACACACACATTATAAATATATATATATTAGTAAAAATAAAGCCAAGTATGACCATGCATTCCTATAACCCCAGCATGGGGATAAAACAGGGAGATCCCAGGGGTTTGTTGATCTACCAACCTAGTCAAAATACTTAGCTTCAAGGTCTCTGAAGGACACCTGACATCTTCCTTTGGCATCCACAGGCACATGCACACATAAACGTACATATACCAAACCCACATACTCCTGCACCAAAACCCCAAGGCATGTACAAAAATACTTTAAAAACTGGCCAGGGCCCTGGATTCAAAGGCATTCCCATTGCTTAGTTCAGGATGTTTCAGTGGCAATATTGACCTTCCCCTGGGCTATCATTTATGGTCCTAAATTGACTGCTGTAGTCTTTCTCCCTAGCACTGAGGAAATCTCACCATGTGCAAAGATGTGAGTGCGTCAGCAGATGAAGCCTTTATTTTTGAACACGTTAATTTCTCCATCGGCTCTATCTCTTTTCCGAGGGCGTTGCTGTATTACATTAATTCCTTGAGTTGTTAACAATACCAGCTGGCACTGTGAGTATCACTTACTTTCACAGTGTAAAAGTTCGGGGAACAGCGTGAAAATTGCCACCTAAACCACAATGTTGGACTACCTGCTGGGTGTGCTTGCGGGCTCCCCTTGGGGACAGAACCACTATTTCCTCATCTGGTTTCCATGATCTTTTATTTATAATCTATTTGGCATCAGTACAATTTATTTTGTTCCTTTTCAGTGAATTTTGAGACCTTGTCCAGACAGCAACATTAGGTTTTCTTTTTTATCTGTTTTTGAGAGTTTGGTGTATATTAAGAACATAAGAATTACCTGTGAAAAAAATAAAAACCTGCCTTTTTGTCCTTACTCTTTCATCCTTTCTCTGTGTCGATGAACCTTTGCCTGATAAGGCCACCTTTACAGGGCAGAGAAGATGCCATGTACCCATAGGCTCCCTGGAGCCCTTTCAAAATGCTACCCACATATGCATGTACATTGCTTTTCTGTTTTGAGCTTGAAGTCCAACTCACTACCTGGCTGAGAATGACCTAGAACTTCTGATCTTCCTGCCTCTGCTTCCTGAGGCTGGGTTTACAGGCATGGACCAGCCAACATGCCAGGTTTTATGCAGTGCTGGTGACTGCTAGGATGCTAGGCAAGTCCTGGACCACATCAGCTGAGCCACATCCCCAGCCCCTGTGTGTGTGCACATTTAATGAATGTGTTTGTGACAAGCAGCTTGTGGGCCTTCTGAGGACATAGAGAGTATCCTGTTTTGCTTCATAGCCTCATGACTTGGGGCAGCATTTATCATAAAATAGATGATTAATAACTATTCATAGATAAAGACAGTGACTTGAAGGAGATCTCTGGCTTCGAGGATTCTTACCTCTGTGATTCTTTTCAAAAACCAGTTTATCTCAACACTAAGGTCACTCCTGTTTGGAGTCTAGTCAATTTCTCATCATTTTTAGTAAGTTTCTTTCTTTCAGGAAGTTTTCTGTCATTCTGACAAAATGCGTGAGGTGATCAACAGACAGGAGCAAAGGTTGACCTTGGCTCATGCTCTCAGAGACTATATTTCATGGTTGGCTGGCTCTGTTGATTTTGGACAATGTTATGGCAGTAGGAACAAGCAGTTGAGAAGGCTGCTTACTTTTGGTGGTCCAGAAACAATGACGGAAAGATGAAGGGGTTAGGGGTTCCCGTATCATCTTCAAGGTTATGTTCCCAGTGACATAACCCCTTTCCACTCGGTCACATCTTCTATCTAACCCCTTCCTATACCATCACATCAGATAGCCAAGAATACAGCACATGAGCCTTGGGGGTAGGGGAGGTGGGCATTTGAGAACCAAATCATAACATGTTGTCAGTTTTTCTCTGTTGACTTATTTCCCAGGGGAAGGAGGGTAACAATTGTGTCCCTACCTTTATTGATACATGGAAGTATTCTTTTCTCCACTTTCCTATGCAAGAAAATGATGTGTGACCAGGGTCAAAGAGCCCCCTAAGGTGCAGGGGAAGTTTCCAACCCAGATCAACTCAATTTGCAGCAACTCCTCCCAATGAAGGCAAGTGGGAGAGACCTTAAGTTCTCTGTGGCATCTATTCCTTATGGAGAATCTTGTCTGAATAGAGCCATGGACCTGCTCAAAGCTAGCGAGGAGTGTGTGGTCTTCATTAATCCCCCATACTGATTCATCTCCAAAAGGAATATCTTGTAACTCAACCTCCATCCTCTCACACTAACCCATCTCCTTCTAATGGGGACACGAAATTTGATCCTGGACTTACAAACTTCCTGTACTCTCAGGTCAGGGCAGTGATGCTTCTCCTCGGTGCTTGCAGATGGGGGAAAGGTTGATCCTTTTGCCCATCTGCTGGGACTGTGGTGAGATTCAAAGTAAGCCCTGATGTAAATTATTTGGATTAAAAAAAAAATCTATCTTTTCTTCTCCCAGATAAACTGTCTTTGGCTTTTCTATACATGCAGGTTGTTCAGGGCATATATTTCATGAAACTTCAAAAGTAAATATGGTCATCACTGTAATTACTGTTTGTAGAAGGCTTGATAACATCTACTAAACTATATTCATCATAATGTACTTTCATTTAGTCAGTTAGTGCTTTCTTTGATACTTTGAAGCTTGCTTTCAGCATGTTTGCCACGTATCTGTTGGATGACTACCTGGATTCAGGCTCTCAGCTGCGTAATATAAAAAAATGCATGGGGATGAAATGGACTCCAGCTTGTACAGGATTCATTTCTGAGGAGCATGCCGATGTCTACCCAAGGAACTTGAGAACATACTCTGAGAGGAGACGGGCTTTGAGAGCCTGAGAGCCGACGGCTGCTGAGTAAAGATGAAAAATGGGTAAGGCAGGGTGGGTTAAGAATGGCTATAAAAGTAACCTGTGGTCCAACGAATCACTTCTACAATGCCTTTAAAGGAAAAAGAAAAGGAAAGCAAAGGAATGTCTGCAGATACTCAAGAGGATGCTTTCACTCTGCGCACATTGTAACGGCTTTTTCCTGTCATTATGCGGTCGCTTTTGGTGGAAAATATCTCTGTATTCCAATTGCTAGGAAAGAGTCATGGAGCTGAGCAAAGAGAAAAATCCTTTGTGGGTCTTTTCAAATTAGGAGTGGGCACAATGCTTTTGACGGAGACCAATAAGATCATGTGGTGAGTGAGAACGCCACAGTGGCTATAATGAAGGGCCATCCTGTTTATGGCAGTGCCCTTACCAGCCAAGCCACAGGGGGCTGTGGACTGACAGGCTTGTGTCTTTCCAGTCCCCACACATCTTTGTTCTAGGGGGAGAGGAGCAATTTCAGTCAGCTAGACTTTGGACTGAAGTGACAGTGGGGATTCTGGTTTTGACTCAATGCATGGTTTTGAATTGTTGGCTCACCGTATGACTTGTTCTTCATATCCTTTTACCCGGACAACATCTTATCTAGACCCCTCTGTCCTTTCTGATGAAGATAGCAGAACACAGATACATCAAGAAACATACACCATGTTACATAACAGCTCTGAGCCAGCTCTGTTAATCCAGTCATGCTTCAATATGGCCTGAATAACATGAGCTGTCATTCACTGTTATTTCCTTGATGTTTATGGCAGATTAAAGGTTTTCACTGCAGAGGCAACATCCAGCAGTGGTTTCAATGCTCTCAACATCCAGCATTGGTTTCAATGCTCTCTTGCTTGGTCTTTTGGTTGCATAAGTTCAAAGTCTCAGTTTCCTCACCTGTCGAAAGACGATGATAACCATACCCATCACAGATGTCAGCAAGATTAAACAAGATAATGACTGTGGAGCTCAGCGCAGCATCTGGCACACTTAATACAGTGATTGCTCCGATTTAATCTTTCTGGGCCCTTATGTCATAGCCAGTATCCTTAAATCTTATGTTTGGTTGCTATAAACATGATAGGAAAGGTTGATTTCCTCTTCCGTGCTTTCTTTCTCAATCCCTCTAAATCCCTGATTGACAGTTCTGGAAGGCTGTGACTTACTTTTCTTGTACCTTCTGTCCTGTTCTGATGCTCCCGCCCCCCTCCTCCAGGTTCTGGACATCTTCCTCTGGAGGGAATTCCATGTTTTCATCAGAGCCTCATCACCTTGGGAGTTGGCTTTATCAGTGTGATGACCTTTACTTCCTAAATCCTTAATGAGAGGACGAGGGGTCAGCTCTTGGATGTTAGGTCATCAGTTTCTGAGACCAAGTGTGTATTGGCTCACATAACCTGTGACTCGTTATGATCTCTGAAAGTCAAAGAAAGGTTTTTATAGAGCTCTGGAATTATTATTATTATTTTAAATAAAACACCCCACAGCAAGCAGCATCAGCAGAGAGCATACAGGAAGTGTGGACCAGGATGCACTTGGCTATGCAAGATTCTTAGCAGCTCAGTGGCCTCTTTGATTCCTTCTGAAGCCTGAGCACCTCTAATGTAAGAAGCCATCTCCTCAGCAAGGTCTCTGCCTATGCATGCTTGTCTCTAGTCCCTTCTGTACGTCATCCCCTCTGGGGGTGACTGTGCTGCCTACTTTCATGAACAGCCAATTGGAAGGCAAGCTCATCACTCCCTATGCATCACTGATAACAATACACTCCTGAGGGAGACAGAGGCCTCAGTCGAGGTCTGGAACAAATTTTCAAAGCCCTCTATCTGTATAGATAATCCCAGACATGATTGTCTTCTTCCTGTGCCTTACAGAGTCCTTTTGTGGTCTCTTTTGATTGGATGAATATACTCTTTTTATTTGGAGTCAGTTTTGAAGTTTCCTGACTTTTTTTTCATATCCGTAATAATGAGCATATGAATCTGAGGGAAGAATAATGAAGAAAGAAAGAGAAAGGAAGCTGGGGAGATGGTTCCGTGGATAAAGTGCTGGCTACACAAGCATGAGAACCTGGGTTCAGATCCCGTGACTCAGGTAAAAACTAGGCTGTGTATCTGCAAACCTGGCCCTGAAGAGTGGGAAGATCAATCCCATCTAGCCAGCCAGCCTAGCAGTAACCATGAACTCCATGAACAAGGAAGACAAACCACTGACGAAGATATTCTGACAGCAGCTTAGAGAGTCCACTTGAGCCTTCATGGGTGAGCACACATGAGCATCCTCTACCTCCACACACCCAAAAGAGAGAGAGAGAGAGAGAGAGAGAGAGAGAGAGAGAAATGAAAATCATAGTATTTGGACATATGCAACAGATTCTTGAGGTACCAATTGATTGACAGGATGTTGTGAATTCCTCTCCAGGTTTGTATCCAAAGAACATGCACTCCCTGACCCATAAAGTAAATCCACTATTTTCTATTCTCGTCCCTAGGCTGGGAATTCATTAGCCCTAAGTCAGTCACTTTGTACCACTTTGGTATTCCTTTGATCTGAGTATCTTGTATTTTTTAAAACCGAGTTAGTGCATGTTTTCTCCACCCAATGTTAGTAAGGCAGTGTTTTCTTACACACTTCCTTACACTCTTTCCTTCACGGAATTACATGCTTTGACTTGTCAAAGTCACTCAAGTCTCTCCTAATATGATTCAGTTTGAAGAGTCTTAGTACGCAATGAAATTATTCATCCTTGGAAACTCATTTCCTGTATTTTTACCAGCTTAAAACGCACCCAGAGCTTCTGTTTCTACACATGGCTTTATTCTGAAAGTTTATTCACAGTGTCCACTATAAAAAAGCATTCCCCCCTCCCAACTACTTTAGGCTTTTTTTTTTTGAACAGTAATTCATTGTTGTTTAAACTGTGAGGAAATGTTTGAAGAACTGTGTAGATAGATGGTGGCCCTAAAATCTCAATTTATAGCAAATGTCTGGAGAGATGGACCAGGCTGGACATCTTACCCAAAAGCACTTCCTCACCCCACATCCCTAAGGACAGACACCTGGTGTTGTCCAGCCTGACAAGGAGGCTTAATGGTTCCCACAGGCCTTTCCATTGCCACAATCTCCTTCTATGGAGAAGAACGGACACCATCATCTTTCTGTCTTTCGCAACCAGCACCTATTTAAGAACAGACCGCATTGTCTCTCATCGAGGAAGGCAAGAGAACATGGGAAAGAAGGTTGCTAGCATGGAGAACTTACTAGCTGCCTGACACAGGTAGGTACTTTTCTTACCTTGGACAACAACTTTGTTTAGTTGGCTTCATGACCACGGGAGAGGGTCCTCGAGCACGGAGATGAATATTTGGCTCAAGGTAACACGGTCAATACGTGCTAGTGCTTCATATGGAGTTCAGTTCTTTCAACCGCATCATTGAACACGGAAAAAAATTGAGTACCCTACTAAATGAGATATGAGTCTAAGAAAATATCATGAAACATTGTGGGGGGTGTGTATGTGTGTGCATGCATGATCTTCTTGCCTTCATATTTGATTAATTTTTCTTGCTATGTAGTTTGATGTGGGAGTCTAATAAGATGCCTGCATTAAGAATATGCAATCTTAGTTGAATCTATGATTCTTCTAACAGGCCTAGCCTAAAGTAACAGTAAGTAGCTGTTGGTTCAGCATTTATTTATGTTAAAAAATAATATTTATTATTTATGTATGGGGTGTTTTGCCTACGTATATGTCTATGTTCCATGTGTGTGCAATGCCTACAGAGTCCAGAAATGGGCATTTGATAAGCTGGAACTGGAGTTACAGACAGTTGTAGCTGCCATATATGTGCTGGGAATCAAACTCAGGTCCTCTGGAAGAGCACTGAGGAGCCAGTGCTCTTAAACACTGAACCTCCTCTACCCATATGTATTTATTTTAGATGTAGGGATCAGCATGTGGTATTCTCCTATCTGAATTAGCATTAACTTTTACTAAGAGTTTACAGGAAATAGTCTCACTGGTATAACTGCTGCTGTGACTTGCTGGAAGATCACAATCTAAGACCATTTGGGCAGCACAAGTTGGCCTTGATAGGGAAAAAGCAAAAAGACAAAGTTGGGTAGGAAGGGAAGAAGGTGTGGATCTTGGCAAAGTTCGGGGAAGAAGGCTGAATATTATAAAAACTACTCGTACAAAATTCTCAAAGAACTAATAAAACTTTTCCTAGAAGAAGAAAAGCAAGTATGTCTTTGATTTCATTACTGTTATGCTGATGCTTCAGAAAATGCCACATCTACAGTAGTGAGTGACATGGTTAACAAAGTGCCCTGTGGTGGAATGGTCAACTCTATGTGCCTAGTTGGTTTGGCGTTAGGATGCTCAGGCACACATTCTGGGTGTTTGTGTGTAAGAGTTTCTGTGTAAGGTTGACACCAAATGGCTAGACTTGGTTAAAGGGATTGCCCTTCCAAGTCACAATGATCCATCTACTGAAGCCCTGGTAGAGGGCAAGGTGGGATTGGAAAGACCTCTTCCTTGCTGCACAGCTGTTTCATTTATTTGGAATGTTGTTTCTTTTTCTGCGCTTTGACTTAGCTTTCTGTTCTTTGGCTTTCAGTTTTCAGATACCAGACTTACCTCAGCAGCTCTCCGGGGTCTCCAGCTTGAAGGTAAAGAGTCTGTAGGATCTTCAGTCCACATCTGTCAATCACATTTCTTAGCGTTGCTATGACTATGATGAAACACCATGACCAAAGAAATTTCGGGAGGAAAGGGCTTATTTGATTTATGCTTCCACATCACTGTTCATCATCAAAGCAGGTCAGGGCAGGAACCTGGAGGCAGGAGCTGATGCAGAGGCCACAGAGGAGTGATGCTTACTGGCCCATTATAGTTTGCTCAGCTTGACTTCTTTTAGAACCTAGGACCACCAGCCCAGGGATGACACCACGCGTACTAGGCTAGGCCCTCCCTCACTGACCTCTAATTAAGAAAATGCTCTCTAGGCTTGTCTACAGCCCAATTTTAAGGAGGTATCTTCTCATCTGAGGCTTCCTCCTCTGTGATCATTCTAGCTTGTGTCAAATTGACATACAACTAGCCAGCACATCAGGCAAGTAGATTCTTTATAATAAATCTTTGTAAGTACTATCTATTATATTCCTTCTATTTATGTATCTCCCCATGTATATATGTATCTATCTTCTTGTATTTCTATCTTCGTATTTATCCACATATTCATGATTTTTATCTTCATCATTATTATCTGCTTGTCTATCTATCATCTCTCTACCTAGCTTATCAACTCCCTCCCTCTCTCTATATACATGTGCTTCTTTCTTTCTGTTTCCTTTGCTTTTGGTTCTCTGGAGAACTCTGCATAATGTAGCAAGCAATTGATGTACAGCAAGCACTAAACCAATGTGCTGCATTTAATCTACTTAATGCAACCCTGTGCCATCTTAAGATGTTATTTGCCTCCTGCCAATGAGGCTTAGAGCACTTACGTAACTTTGCCAAGCACATATGGCTTTCATGAGGGATAGTCACATACCCCCAAATCACATGGCTTTGTGTAGGTCAACAAATTTATCATTTGAATTGATCTGTTAAATGGGGGTGGTAACGGCCTCCCTGCAGAACTGCTGGGTTTAGATGACAGGTGTAAAGTACTTGCAACAGAATTGTATGTATGATAAGGGACTCAGAAACACGGGCTTTAGCACTTGATTTCCTATTTGTGTTAACAAAATTCAGAGGTTGTACAGCTTGTGGGCTGGATCTGACTCCTCTAACTTAATATATCACTGGCAACTAAATCTGATCATTTGTTCACCTCCATTAAGCTCTAGTGATATTTCATGTTATCCCGGGGGAAAATGTGATTACGGTGACATTTAAAATTCAGCAAAGCCCAGGGAGAGGGAGAAGGCACACTACCTCAAGCAAGAGGAAGTCCTGGTTAGACTGTCATCATCCGACTCTGGCCGCCACACTCTAGAGAGCGAAGCAACTGCAAAGGTCACAAAAGGTGCCTCGTTTCCCAAAAGGTGTTCGATATTTACTTTTTCTCAAGCATGTTTCTTCTGCTCTGATAACCGTTGTCATTTGCTATTACAATAAAAGCTGTCAAAAGGGATTTTACAGGCATATGGCATTAATTTAGTTATCCCCTCTGTGGTCATAAGGCTTGCAAAAATGAAAACAAAACAAAACAAATCTCTTCTCAACTGTGCATCAGTTCATATTTTGCACTGCACAGCCAAGAAGACAGGGTTCCATTCGGAAAGCTAGGGGATGAACACACTCCTCTCAGGTACGGGCTCCTGTGTGCTTCATTCTCCATTTCCTCTCCAGGCTTTGGGAAATAGGTCAGAGGACTACACAGATTTCCATGGAACACATAAACGTGTCAGTCACATTTGCTTTTCATTGCAGCATTAGATGGGATTATGACTATGTTCTGTTGCCAAAGCCTGCTCATTTCCATGTACAGCTTCAGCAGTTCTTAGGGGCTGGCAGCGCAGATCTGACTGTTCTTGAACAGGTAAAGAAAGGCCGAGCACCATGGCCAGAGCACAGTCCGTAAAAATCTCTGTGCACTTTTGCTGCTCGCCAATTGGTCCTTCATAACTGTGAGAAAAGAAGAAGGGGCTCCAAAGGCAGCTCAGTTGGTAACTTGCCTGCCATGTAAGTATGAGGCCATGAGTTTAGATCCTCAGCGCCCATGTTAAAAGCTGCTTGTGGCTGTGCAGACATACAGACCTAGAGCTGTGGGGGAGGAGGGAGATGGATCATTGGCCAGCCAGTCTATTCAGTCAGTGGGTGTTGGCTTCAGTGAAAGACAGTGTCTCAAAAAATGAGGTTGCAGGCGATAGAGGATGACATCTGACATCAACCTTTGGCTTCCACATGCATGCACGCATGCACACATAAACACATATATACAGACATATGAACATGTACACACACATCTTATTGCGCCATTACCCAGTGTGTTAGTAATAGTTCTCTTGAGAAATAGAACCAGTTCTATAACTACACAGATAGAAATAGATGTAGACAGATGAGCTATAGCTAAAAATAGGTATATACTAGGTAGTGAGCTAAATACTTAGAAAGCTAGGTGATAGATAGATGATAAATAGGTAGATAGACAAACAGACAGATGGACAGATAGACACAAGGGGATGATATATAGGTAGATAGATAGACAAACAGACAGATGGACAGATAGACACAAGGGAATGATTTAGATGATTTTGAAGGCTAAGCACTCCCACAATATGCTGTCTACAAACCAGAAATCCAGGAAAACCAGAATGTAATTCAGCCCACGCCTGCAGTCCTGAGAATCAGGAACCCAGTGGTGAGACTCTGAGGCTGAGGCCAGAAGCTTGAGAACCTTGGTATGGGATGGGACTGGTGTGAGGCTCCACCTGAGGTCTCAAAACCGGACTCCTGAAGTCCAAGAACAGAAAATAAGTGTGCCAGCTCAAAAAGAGGCAAAAAAAAAAAAATCTCCCCTTTCTCTTCTTCGTTACTGGATGGACTTGGGCACTGAGCATATACAATGATGCCCACCATATCGGTGAAGGTGAACATCCTTTAGTCTACTGATTTGAATGTTAACCTTCTAGAACCACCTTCCATAAGACAAATCTAGAAATATGTTTCACCTCTTTTGTGACTGTTTCTCAATGCGAAAATGTGACACACAAAACCAGCAATGGCACCTGGCTGAACACCTTTCCCTGCTTTACCCATGTTTTTAGGATTGTACCGTAGCCTCTCCAGAGTTTCAAGGCCATCTGAGGCATGACCTGGGACTTTCTCTAAGATTATTTCAAGCCATTCTCAATGCATGTATCCCATCATCCACTTGAAAGCTATGTTCTGCTTACCGTAACCCACCCAGGATCACACTCTCTCACTATTCAGCCATTACTCCAATGCAGCCCGCAGCTGTCCACTCTTCCACCTGGCTGGGTAACGTTCACAAATGAGTTCCCTCTCCATTTTAGATGCGATCTCCTCTAGGAATTCCTTCTGATGTCTTGTTTCTGGTTAGATGCCTCTGCTGTATTCCTCTGCCAGGTCCACCTACTTGCCTGCCTCTTAATGCTGTGCCATAAAATCCGATGAGAACTGTGCACATCTCATCCATGAGCACCACCAGGGTCCCTGAAAGATGTGTAGTAGTTACACACCAACGACTAAGTAGACGGCTGGCTCATTTGTACTTAGGTTCTTGGCCAGGATCTACTGGCTTACAAATCAGAAGTCACTGGATTATTGCTTATCCTGGCTGTTATCCGTCTGCACCTTCAATTCCTTCTATGATCAGCTACACGCCTTGGAACGAGGCAGAGTCCTGTGGACCCCCTCCCCTCAGATTTCCTTTGTATGTTTTTGGGAAACGTTGAAAGGAGACAGGACAGGAAAGCAAAGAAAGGGAGTAAGCTCAGAACATCTCCCTTTCTGTCTGTCCCTTGCTTTGATGTCACAAGTCCAGCAGGAAGCCTTCTCCTCTGTGGCTCAGTATTCAGTGTCTTTCAGTGATGTGTGTATCCATATCCTTCAGTCCTCCAAGGAGACATGGCTTCTGCCTCTATTGTAGTTATTAATAGTTGAGGAGACTGCCTCGCCATCACTTGTTTGTGCTCTGAACCACCACCAGCCTACCTATGAGTCGGATCTTCGTTCAGACCATCTGTGGTGGAGTCTATTTCCTGCTTGGGTTTTGGTACATGTAAAATTATGATTTCCAAGTTCTCCGGGATGGCTTCTGTCAACTTTAGATATTTAAAAGTCAATCTCAAGAGATCCCCCAGATTGTTGCTTTATTATACATAGACGAGACTTTCCAGAAAGCTTGCTATAAAATTTCTACTCCCTGCTAAGTTTCAGCATTCCTGCTATGAGCAGCTGTCCTTAGATCTCAGGAATCACACTCTTCCACACACCTATATAATTCAGCAGGGCAGATAACAAAATTTTCCTCATTTCATTGACTTGTCACTTGGCTAGCCTAGCGATTCACTGGTGGAAGTCACATCCACATGCATGTAACCCCAAGATCTAACTATGTTGAAATAGACTTTGATATGGAAGCTGCAGATGTCATGTGTCTTAGCATCAGCATTTCTCTTTAACGATGTATTTCATTATTTTAGGTGGTGTGTGTGTGTGTGTGTGTGTGTGTGTGTGTGTGTGTGTGTGATGTGTATATGAGTGCAGGTGCCTGAGCCAGAAGATATTATTAGAGTCTGTGCTGAAGTCTGTGCTCCACAGTGCATGTTGGAGGTCAGAGAAGGACACACTTACATCACAGGGATGGACTACCAGTGCATATCCCTGGGAATGGCTAAGCTAAAAACTACCGAGGACATGGGGTAACTGGAATTTGCCTATACCATCAGTGGGAATAAAATTGTCATAGATATTCCAAACAGCAGCTTGGAAGTTTCTTGAAAAGCTGGTTGGGTAGCATACTTACCTACCATCTCTAGATATCACAAATATAATACACTCAACAGCTCCAGAAAATTTACAAATGTGTCTAAGATATAGGCTTTGAGAAGGTGAAATTATGTTGGGTTATTAGGATCTGGCTGGGCCTGAGTATTATAGTGTGGTGATGGAAGCAAGGTCGGAGAAGATGAAGAGTTAGAAATAGATGATGTAGGGACAACTTGATTGGCCATTACTAGCTGTAGCTGCCGGCCAAGTTCTGCACCCACAGGGAGCTGAAGTCTGCCAATAGCCTGAACAGATTCCCTCCCAAGGCCTCCTGATAGGAACACAGCCCTGCTGACACTCTGGATTTATCCCAGCTCTGTTTTCTGACCTGCAGAACTGTAAGATAACAAATCTGTCCTGTCTTACTCACTCTGCTTGAGATAATTTGCAATGGCAGAAATAGAAGATTGGGTAATTCTTTAGGGGTATTTTATCTAGAGATAGAAGCATTTATGTTCATGCAAAAAATTATTTACAAAAACTCCTTTCTACCCCCACCCCAAAATTCCTGGAAACAGTCTAATGAATTTCAATAGGTAAATAACTTAGCGAACTATGATGTGCTCACACAGTAGGAAAAGTTATGGATGTATATGGTGGCTGAGGAGTCCCCTCACAGTCTCTAGGAACTGCAGGGTACGGATGTGGAGCAAGGGCACCTGCACTTGTCTTTATCTTGATGTGGTGGTGGTCGAATGTATCTGTGCATGTGTTAAAATTCACAGGACTGTAGGCATCTGTCAGAATTCCATTTCTCTGCATGGTAACTGAAAAATAATAAACTCCCATTATAACAACCTAATGACAAAACAGCTAAACAGCTCTCATTGCTGACACTTTTTGAGAAATTCCAGGCCCAAGGAAGAAGCAGCCCTTTCTCTTCACGTTCTCAACGCCCTTCCCCATTTCTAGAGGGAGTTCCGGGGAGACTTCCGGAGACTTACTCAGGTGTTTTCTCCTCACTGGAAAATGAGACCTTTGCTCAGAAAGTACCGTTGTCCTTTCTAGCAGGAAACTGGGACTCTTCCCCATATAGGTCCACAGGTCCTTCCTGGTTTGTCCTGTCTGGCACTGGAACCTTCACCCTGAAAATCTGAACAATTAGTCACTCAAAAGACATGTCATTTACATGAACTTCAGTTTTTATGTATGAAATAAAATCTTTGCCCTCTCTCACCAGGTCACCAGGGCATATAAATTTTAATTTGTAAATTCTATATAAATGTGAGCTACAGGTATTATTGAGAACATGAAAATTAGACTTGGGGTAGTCTCAACATTTGGAAAGGGAGAATGTTATTGAAGAAAGGTATGCGATGAGACACTCACATAAAAACAGAGAGAGAATAGTATATATCTATACATCCATACACATATGTCCATACACAAACATATACTTTGCTGGTATGTACATTTTATTTCCTTCATGTTTTACTCATATCCAATGCTTTTACCCCTTAAATAAATTACTCATGCATTTAATTAGGGATCAGCTTTTTATTGTTCAGATCATCAAACAGAAACCTAAAGTTGACACTCAATTTAATGCATGGAATCTCTCTTGGGATGGATGGCAAGGCTGCTCACTATAAGCCAATAGATCTGACTATAAATATCCTTTTGTCTGCTGTTTCACAGAAAGCCCAGGCTGGACTGTCCATACTCCAACGAAACATTATTATCCATTTAATTTGTATTTTTTTCCTTGGGAAAAAATGCTGATGGAAGGTGAATTTCTCCCCTGTGCACTAGAATAGTCAGGAAATCCAGTGGGGCTAGTTATATATGGGATGATTTCTGCACTTTCAGGTAACTATGGCAATCCACAGCTCCCATGTGCCAAACCAGTTCTTCAGGAACATGACTAATTACCTTAGAAGAACAGAAGTGTGAGTGCACCAAACTTGTCTTTTGCTTTTAGGGTTTATCATCTTTCCTTGCACACCAAAGTCATTCTGCTGTGACTTTTCGAAACCTTGGGCACATCAACACTGTCTGAGCATGTTTTTTAAAACCCATCACCGCAACCAAGCTGGGAGTTTTATGGCCACACACTTTCTTCATAGAGAATTCATTATGTTCCCACATTAGTGGAACTAGTTAGTACAGACATGCTTAGTTAAACTCTCAGCTCATTTTCTCTTTACTCAGTTTGTCTTTTCCTGCCAGAAGCAGAAAACAGTTCAAAGAGGTTTTGAAAATTATAAATCACACTTTTACTTTATTCTATAAATATTTACTGAACTTTATCTAGTGTGAAATTAGACACACACACACACACACACACACACACACACACACGAGTATATGGACTTTGAGGTAAAGATCCAGGGTGTAGAAGGCGAGACACATGTTCTGTGGAAATTCATTCAGTAAGACAGACTTTTTTTTTTTTATTTGTTTGTTGGTTTTTCAAGACAGGGTTTCTTTGTGTATCCTTCGCTGTCCTGGAACTCCCTCTGCAGACCAGGCTGGCCTTGAACTCAGCCTATGCCTCCAAAGTGCTGGGACTAAAGGCATGCACCACCACCACCCAGCAAGACAGAGACATTTTTAAAACAGAAGCAGAATGTGAAGGAGGACAGTGGCGAGAGTTTAAATTATAGTGCCTCCAAATGAACTAACTTAACCTCCAGAGTTTTGGATAAAAGTGCCCACAACAATAATAGACAATAAACAAGATACCTGAGTCTTATTTCCATCTTGTTCTCCTACTGAGTTACTCACGTAGTAGCTAATATTGAATGGAACGGCCAGAGGGAGAGTTGGACTTTCATGACCACACAGATGATGAACAAAGCAGGGGTAGAACCAAGTTTTCAAGACCCAACAACTCAGCTCCTCAGAGCAAAGGAAATCAGCGACCCACAGTCACTTCTCTTAGGCTTCTTCTCTTGCTTCTTGGGTGCTTCTCTTGGGCTGGAAGTTTTTGCTCCAACATTCTGGAGTGGGAAGATTAGCTGTACAAGGCAGTTAAGGAATGGTGTTGGCACAATGATAAACCTGAGCACGGGAGGAGAAGACTCGTAGCAACAGTTTCAGAGAACGAGTGCAAGAGGAACAGAGTCTTGTGGCTAGGGAGATAGCTCAGTAGGTAAGGGTTCTTGCTGCACCAGTGTGATGATCCGAGTTCAATGCCCCCAGAACCCTTGAAAGAAAAAGCAGGTGTGGTAGTGTGAGTGCCTACATGTGCAGCAAAGATTCCCCTGGTCTGTCGGCCAGTCAGTCCAACTGAAACAGCAAGGGCCTAGTGAAGGGCCCCATCTCAAGGAAGTAAGGCAGAAAGTGATGGAGCAGGATGCCTTGTGTTCTCCTCTGGGCTCTGTACAAGCATATGGGTGTGTTTGTATTTCAATGAATAAAGGAATGTTACAATAAATAGCAAGGAATTTGATGAAAGAATGAGGCAGGAGAAACTTCCCAGATAGGGCAGGATACTTGAGTTTTGTAGATGAGAAATGAGACCGGAGATAAAATCAAGAGTTCAGAAAGAAGAGGATGCTAGGGATGTAATGAAGAGGACTAAGTGGGGGGGGGAAGAGAATCCGATTTATGCTTTGGGAAGTTAATTCTGAGAGGTGTGAGGGCTAGGTTCATGTGGACAGGTGTGGTGTAGAAGAAGAAAGGCACGGCCATTAGAAAGATCTGGAATCAAACAAAGAATGCTTCCAGTCTTGGAAGGGAATACATTTAAAAAATGTTCTAGAAATAGTATATATCTTGCTTTTTAGTTATAATTCACTTTACCTACAAAATGGCACTCAACATGTACTGGAGACCTGTACGTGACAACATCTACATGACAGATACTGTGCTACATCCATAGGATATGTCAGTAAATGAAGGAAAATGGCTAGGGAACAAAGTTCTTTTGTTTGTTTGTTTGAGGCAGGGTTTCTTTGTAGCTTTGGAGCCTGCCATGGAACTAGCTCTTGTAGACCAGGCTGGCCTTGAACTCACAGAGATTTGCCTGCTGAGTGCTGGGATTAAAGGCACGTGCCACCACCGCCAGCTGGGAATAAAGTTCTTGACTGACAGTGGTCTTGGCAAACTCAGTTCCTTCCTCTCTCTGTTTGCTAGATCCTGTGGGAGTATCTTGGTTTGCTCTGGTTGTTGTAACAAAGACCTTAGGCTGGGTCGTTTACAACCAATAGAAATGTACTGCTTGCTGTTCTAAAGGCTGGGGAGCCCAAGACCTGTGTGCCTTTGCCTTCAGATTCAGTGTCCGGTGTGTCCATGATGGCACCGTCCTGCTTACAAGGCAGAAGCAGCCAAGTTTCTCTGACTCTTCATTTACAGTATCACTCATCACACTTGTGAGGGGGGAACCCTCATCGGCCACTAACTTAAAAGCCCTACCCCTTAGCACCATTGAAGTGGGAGAGGGACACAAACATACCGAGCACATTAGGGGCTTATTTGGTCCAAAGTAGATTTTGCTGAGAGGCCATATGGATTGAATGGAGGAATCGTATCCAGACCTAGTGTCTTCCACTCCTGTCATCCTTTTACGTTCAAGCAAAATCAGTCAGGAGGGAGTTTCTAAAGTTGCCCGAATCTTCATGGATCCAGGCACACCGTGCTACCATTTCCAAGAAGACAGTGAGAAGCAGGTTTTCTTCTGCTCTTTAAGAGACATAGACTGGTGTCTTTGTTCCTTCAAAGTTTGCCTAGAGGGTGAGATCCAGATGTCCCTCTCGGAGTCCCACTAACGACTATTTTTTCCTCACAGCTAGTGATGTGAAACACTTCCTAGCCACACACAGGAAAGTCTATCTTTACTGCACAGGGCTCTCCGATCTGCTTTGGGACGCATTTATCAATTCCAGCTTCCCACTGAACTATGGTCCTGGCACTCTTTAAAAGATCAGACTTTTGTCTGTTTTCTTACATCACATCTTTTGTTGAGGCAATGAATGTTAAGGGGACTAGTTGTTTAAATATGTGATAAAGGAGGGAAAAATAAGTGGAAAAAGCTTTGGTTAATTTCAGTGACATGTGCTTTGCATAAAATGCAAATTACTTGAGGGCTACAGTCACATGTGTCCTGCATTGTACCCCTAATACTGAACCAAGTGTGTGGTACTTGGTGTTTTAGTGACTAGATGAACACAAAGGGATGAGAGCTACACTGGAACCATGTCTCGGTCATGGGTGGCACATTATACATACTACTTAGCAAACACATATTGAAATCTACGATGTGGCAGGCACTGTGCTGCATTCTGAAGGCAAATAGGTAGGCTAACTTCCTGTCTCCACGGAGCTTGGTCCATTATCACTCCCATTTCCAAGGAAGACAACAAAACATCCTGACAAACTGATGATTACCATAGGGCAAAGAAACAGGGTGTGGAGGGCAAAGAGGAATTTGGTGAGGAGGGAATAGGAACAAGGGAGGTATTTTATTCTTAAAGACTGTTTTTCTTTTTCTTTAAAATTATGTGTATGTATGGCTCTGTCGTGTGAGTGCCTGCAGAGGTCAGAGGCAGGTATTCACTCTCTCTGGAGCTGGAGTTATAGGTGATTTTAAGCTGCCCAATGTGGGGCTGGGAACCCAACTCTAGTGCTGTTAGAGCAGTTATGTGCTCTTAACTGCTGTAACCATGTCTCTTTCCCCAGGGGTGGTTTTGATACAGCTGCTGATCCTAAGTGTCCAAACTGCCCTGGAAGAATAGAAGTCGAACCTGAAATTAGTAAAAGGAATACGAGGCTGACGGTAAAATGAAGGGGCTGTGGAGACGGCTCACTCAGTGAAGAGGAAGCAAGAAGACCTCCGCTCCATCTCCCAGAATCCATGTGGAAGAGGCACTGCATGCTTGTGATCCCAGTGCTGGAGATGCAGAGGCAGGAGGGTCCCTGTGCTTACTGATCAGCCAACCTAGACAAATCTACAAGTCCCAGGTTCAGTTGGAGACTAATGTTTCAAAAAAATTTTTTTATGGGGGAGTGTGATTGAGAAAGACACTCAACATCCATCTTTAGTCTCCACATGCTCCTGTACACACACACACACACACACACACACACACACATACACACACACACACACACGGCAGGGGGTAGGCAGGGGGGAGAAAGCTTAAAGGGAATCTAACACTGCATTTAGTATTTATAAAATCATTTTACTGATACAATGATATTATGTGTGAACAGCTATGGCTAAGACATCTCGGGTATAACATTTCTACAGTGATGTTCCACAGGCATATTCTGTTTAATTCTTTAAATTCCACAAGCGTATTCTGGGCTTTTCATCATCTTGAAAATGATACACAAGACTGTGAAAGCTTGTATTGTTTGTTCAGTTCTTTCTGTTTAAGCATCATAAAAAATGTCAAGTGTGTTGACCCTTCAAAAAGTTACATTTTGCTTACCATCGAGAAATGTCCCATTTCTCCCTAGCAAAAGGATAATATTTTCTGATTATGCAAGCACTTTATGTCTGTGCTATTTGATTCTCTATTTTGACAGCTGCCTTTCATTTGTTATTGGAGAGCCTCTTTCAGCATGTTCCTTCTTACCCTTTCCTAGCCATGGGCGTGGGGTGGGGAGAGGTTCGACATTTTTCAGAATTATTTAAATTTAAGGGTTTCTTAGGAAACAAATTCCTTATTTCTTACCCTATACAGAAAAACAAATCAGTAGTGTGTGTGTATGTGTGTGTGTGCATGCAAATACCAGGACATTGAGGTCTTTGATTTGGGAATCTGTGCCACCCAGAATGATCCTAACACCTTGGATGACCAGGCATCCAGTAGGTGCTTGAGTGGTGCGTGCTGAGTTGAGCTGTCAGGGCATGAGGAAGTATTGGTGCTGTCCCACAGATGGAGAAGTGGAGGCTCCTGTATTCTTGGCATAAGAGAGTGTTCTGTCTGCTAGTGTCGAAGCCATTCCTCTTCATCATTCTATGATGGAATCATAGTGGAAAACAATGGGAGCAGCGATGTGTTTGAAACACTGGCTTGTTCCCTGCCAGACTCTCCTATCACAGCAAGCCAGTCTCTGACGCTAACACCTAATGATTAAAACATCCACATTTTTAGGTAGGGATGGACAGACTCTTCTTTCAGTGACAAAACTTTGACTGTACTCTTGTCACAGTGGCTCACTCACAAAAGTCTCCTCACCAGAGACAGTAGCGTTCAGTACGGGAATACTTGAAGAAATGGTTTTAAAGAAAACCCAAATGCTCACTGTGACACTGTTATAGGAAGGAACTTAAAGGAGCCTAAGCTTTCATTAATGAGTTGCTGAACACACAGACAATGAACATTCTGAGAGGCAGGAGCTTATGCAGACGTTTGGAAGACAACAAATGCCTATATTGCTATAAAAGATGACCACAACATACTAATTCAATGGTGAACTTAAGGGGCGCATGCTTGCCTTTGAGGGAAAGTCTTCACTGGAGTACTGGGGATGGCAGCAGCTTCCAGAACCTGAAATAGACTATTTATGTAGCCCAATTTATTTCCACAGTACTTTCATTTTTTTTGAAAGGAAAATAATTACTTTTGAAATTCAGAAGTTAAAAAGTAACTATAATTCTGACTTTCAAAATCATTTTATTTTTAAAACAGCCCAAGAAATGGTTAGCTGCTGCCCTACTTTGCCCTGGTACCCAGAGTGCTGGTCATGTTGCTGGAGGCTAATGAGCATTCTGAGGGAACAAATGAGTGAGGACAGCCAGGCCTTCCCTTGTCACTCTAGGAAAGAGAGACTTGCAGCAGAACTGATGGCCAATCCACTCACTAAAACATGCACTGGGGAGGGGGTGCAATCATATTTAGTTCCTATGGTCCAGAATCTGAGTGGGCGAGTCAGTGGAGAAGCATTTCCGATGGACGACCACAACAACGATAGAGCTAGTTTAAGTCCTAGAATAACAACTTCCCCCAAAGTAATTCAGTGTTCTATCTAAATGTATCTGTACCGAGCCCTCTTGAGATTCTCTGAGCATCCGTCTCTTACCTTCCTTCTGGAGGACATGGATACTAAAGAGGGAATCTCAATGAGTGTTCACCTGACTCAGCTGATTTGGAGGCTGAACCTCCTTAGCTATGTTCCTTTGAGAATCTCAGATGCACCAGAACCTGTTGGAGTGCTATTTTTTTTCTCGTGGAATTCTTTTCTGACAAACCAGGAAGTCCTTCAGGATTGAGTTCTGGAGCCTTGCAAAAGCTGACTAAATCCAAGCAGTTCTGTCCTCTAGTTTAAAGAAGCCCTGGCATCAAAGACTTGCCTCGAGGTCCAGTATCAACGCATGGGCATGGTGTGATCCATGGGCAACAACCACTTCGCTCTAAACTTAGGCTTCTGCACAAAATGGAGATCACTATGGTTCTTGCCTAATGGGTTGAGATAAGGGGGATGTACTGGGAAAAGTAACTCCTAAAAGAAGCTAGTAAGCTAATACCTGCTCCCTGCACACCACAGTGCAGAGTGCTCAGGAAACAGCACTATGAGTTTTATAGGTCTTTCGATTATGTATTTGACAGAAACAGGGAGGGAACTGGTACAAGCAGCAGAGAGGTGGTGAGTGCCACACACACATGTGGACTAGAGACTGCATGCTTCAGGATCCCATCTTAGCGTCCCTCACAAACAGGGGAACAAGCTCTCCAGTGGGGCATGGGAATCTCCTGAAAGGAATCTGCCTTTCACGACACAGATACTCTCTTAGGAAGTGTGTGAGTGCCCATTCACCTTTTGGGGACAGAGGAAAGAGCTCTCTCTGGGGCTGCTCTCAAAACTATCCCCTCTCAAGTATCCTAGTGTCCTGACAGCTGTGAGAAGGGGGTACATTTGCTCCAGGTGTTCTGTCTTTCTCGGGGTCAATGACTCCTTGCCAATCTGTATTTGATTCTATGTGCCAGGTAAAGCTCACTGGACAGCTTGGGAGCTAGTGACTGATGCTGCCATAGGTGCTAACTCACTGTAGGAACTCAGCGCCTCACATATGAAGTGCCTTCACATGGAGATTCTTACACTGTTCTCGGGAGCGCTAGACTTGCCTAAGCAATGCTGGGCTGCTTTACTTGGCTTCAGGCCTTCATTCTGTTACAGGTAGCCTGGGCAGTATTATAAGAGATACCTTCACTTCTATGGGCTCTCTTCAGATGCGTCTACTGGCCATGGTACCCAAGCGTGGCAAACCATTGGCATGAAACAGAATCTTTATTTTAGAAAATATGAGCTGTGGGACAAAGCCTGCTGGAAGGTCACAGAGCAGTCAGTGGGGGTCCAGGAGTGATGGGGGGCACAGAAGGAGAAGAGTGGGGTTACGAAGAGGCCATGGTTGAGTGTGAGGTGTCCTCTGAATTGCTGTGGAATGCACAGCTGTGGGTCCAGCTGCATCAACAGAACGAAGGTGCTCTGCTGGACTGCAGGCTTCCTCTGGGAGGACAGTAGGAGCAGGGCAAAGGGGACTGGACATGGAATCAGGAGATGAGGTGTGAGGCTCAGCCCTGGGTCAGGACGCTCTGTGTCTCTAATCACTGATTCTCCAGCAGAAGACATGAACGAAAATAACAGATCAGTCCTGTAGCCATCCTGTTTGTTTTAAATGAGGTTCGAAAGCGTTTTGTAAATAATAGAAGTCTCCTAACGATGTAAGTTACATTGTGTCCTATGAGATACAGATAGAATACAAATAATAAAATAGTTGTATTCAGCAGCTAATGGGGTAGCCGTATAGCTCCCTCCCCAAGCGTTCTCAGATCACTTTCCTAAACTGTGATTAGAGAGAGGAGGATTCTCAGAAAAAAGTACTTCCCTATTATCATATAGCTTTTCAGTATAAAGTTTTGATATAAAAACCATTGCATCTAATACCAAATAATGAACTACATACTAAGTTCTATAGCTCTAATTATATATGAAAAGTTACATGCATATAAAATCTAATTATATATGACTTTAACAAATACAACTAAATTCTTTTCAAAGAACTTCTGTAGTGGCAGCTGATCTTTCACATGTGTACAGAAATACCACAGTTTCAACCTGACACCCTGTCCGGTAGAATGTGCTGGATTCCAGTTTCTCAGGCTGCGGTGTCTGGTGTCTGGTTGTGCACATGGACTGAAAAGCCAGAAACTCTGAAGCATCACTTCCCATGAAGGTAAGCCATCAGCTTTTCTGGTCTGTTAGCTCTCTGGGACAGTCCTCTTCATTCTCCTCTGAGCAGGACAGGTTCAGGACACTCACCATGGGGTGGATCCAGGATGTGGTCTGTGTTACATGGCTTGAGAACAAGGAGAGGAGATTAGAATGAGAAAGACTGCCTTCCTACCAGCCAAACAGTACTGATCCTGGGGACTCTGCTTCTACTCAGTCGGCAGCCCTTGGGACAGGAAGCAGATAGAACTAGATCCAGGAATGTTCAGTCTTGGAGATGTTTTAAGGGTCTTTTGTCAGCATGAGTGCAGATAAAAGTATCATGTCAAACTCGCTTTTCCTCGCCCAGTGTTGGCTGTGAACATGTCCAATGACTGTCTAGGCGTGAGCATCATCTCTGGAGTCTGTCTCCTGCTTTTCTTTTCCAGGGGAACAGTATGCTATACTGAAATAGCTTCTCTGGTTCAGTTCTATTTCTTTCCTAATTCATTCTCCACTATAGCCCCGAGACTTCCTAAATGACAAAGCACTCACTGTCATTTACCTGTGAAATACTAGGTTCCAACCGATTCTGGGTCAAACACATTCTACAGTGGGATTCTGGGCCACATTTCTACTCCCTGTGGAGTTACCACACACTAACTCCAAAGAAACAAATTCTCCTTAAGACTCCTCCATCTGAACCCATAGTCTTATCTCTAATTTTCCTATATTATAAGTGAACGTTTATTGCCAGCTACCTTGTTGCTCAGAAAGCTCCCTGATGGCAGGAACCGTTCTCTCATCTCTGCATTTGTGGTTCCTGGTGCATTCTCGGAACAAATGACTAGTGTCCTGATTAGTGTTGTGGGACAAAGGGACAGAAGCAGAGATGGGGAAGGGAGTCTAGGGCAGGGAGCACATGGAGGAAGTGGTAGAACAGCACAAGCCACATTCCCACCTGGTGGATGTGTGGCCCTGATTTCATTCCCTAACTGAGCTTCCAGCTGGATGATTCTCACACGTCCACTAGCATTTGCCTAGCCAATTGGAATGGGGAGTAGGGTTGGAGGGACATTTATAAATGTGTCTTTCTATAACAGCAGATTACTAATAGTTTAACAATGGGGGTAGAGGATTCACAATGGGATAAGCTAGTTTAAGAGTCAATGTGGAGGTGACAAGGCCCAGGTATGTCCACAGCTTCTAGAGTTTCAGTGTGCTGGTAGAGAGGGAGTATGGTGAAGGACAGCTAACACCAAAGGTCAATGAAAAGCCTATATGGAAACCTACTATTGCAGAAGTTTCCTAGAATACATTCATACATAAAAATCGTTTAAATTGTGTTCCCTTATTATTGGGGGATAAAGCCAAAGTACCAATCTCATATATAACAGACTTTCAAATAAAGAGGCCAGTGCCAGGTATGGTTCATTTACTTTTGAGTTGTTGGCAAGGGGTTCTGCAGCTCCCAAGCCCCAAACATTACAGGCTGTAGTTATTGCTCTTGCTTTCCCTCCAGAAGTTGACAGCAAGACTCTACTGCTGAAGACACCACATACTTGAGTCATAGGACATGGGCAAATCAAGCTGGTACTAACTTAGAAGCTTCTTCCCTATTGGGTAGCT
This sequence comes from Dicrostonyx torquatus, assembly GCA_028555095.1. Lineage (NCBI taxonomy): Eukaryota > Metazoa > Chordata > Mammalia > Rodentia > Cricetidae > Dicrostonyx > Dicrostonyx torquatus. The sequence goes on along the minus strand of JAQHUG010000027.1, from coordinate 5,707,100 downwards.
TTCATAGGGCCTGAAAGTGCTGCCTGGGGAGGAGTCGTCAAGAGTCTGACCTGGCCATGAACCCTGTGAACTACAATGACAGGTCTGCCAAGACACACCCACTGGTGACACCGATGTTATAGCTGTAACCAATCACTCTCTGATTGGATTTAAAGCTTGTTCCACGAGACACGACTCATGCCTGGTACTGAGTCTGTGGGGCTAAAACCCATGACTAGGTCATAGGCTGTAGGGATGAATCTTATAAACAATTATTCTGCTAAATGGACATAGTACTAAACTGCTCCATGAATTTTCATCTTCATTCCCGTATGTGAGCACGACTCTCAACCCTCATGAGCTGATTAATACAGAAATCCATAACTGCTGACCATGCAGACAGTAAGAGAATTGGTAACTCAGAGTAATCAAAAGCAAGATGTCTAAGAAAAAATATAGTTGCTGACTCTCTACAATTGATGTTAGAAAGTTCTCCCCGAAACCTGTGCTTGCTAATAACCTTCATCAAGACTTTCTTTAAATTAAATTTATTCATTTGTTTTATGACCCAACTGCAGTTTCCTTTCTGCCCCCCACCAAAAACCAAAAACAAGCCATAAAAAATCACAAAACAACAATAACAAAAACATTCTGAGTGAGTTAACCCATACCCAGGAAGACAAACATGGCATGTACACATTCATAAGTGGGTATTAGCTGTAAAGTAAAAGAGAACCATGCTACAACCAACAGCACTAGAGAGGCTAGGTAATAAGGAAGGGGAAATAAAGGACCTCCCCTGGGCAAACTGGGGGTGGGTGGGGATGGGGACATGAGAGACTCGGTTGTAGGAAGGATAGAGGGGAAGGGTAATGAAAGATGTTTTGATGGGGGACATTTTGGGGTCAGGTAGAAATCCGGTGCAAGGAAAACTCCCATGATTCATCAAGACTTTTTAAATGACAAAATGTGACCTCACTCAAAGGTCAAACTTTTATTTTACAAACTGTAATTTATATTTGTTTGACTAATCTTATAGTCACACTATACTTTTCTGTAAAGATAGAAGCCCAAGATAATAGTTTGATTTTATTGGTGAAGAAATACACACATACACCACTGCCAACCACCACCACCAACAACAAAAAACCCTACCTGCATACTAATCTCTAAATATTAGACATGTAATCCCAATAACTGTTTACTAGAAAAATAAAACCAAGGCAACAAGAAAAGACTTTTGGTAGCTCAGAGTCAATGACTGGACCTTTAGAAAAAAAATAATGCCAAGAACCCATGAGACAGAATTTCTGAAGCCCTGGTGGTGTGTGGAAAGGGCCTGGCAAAGAATAGACATTCAAGAAATAATCATAGCTGGTTTTATTGATAATTGAGGCTTTTTGATTAGTGTAAGAACACCTTGGAATTCTGCCTATAATGCTGGAGGAGAGCCCATCTTGTCTATCATTCAATTCTATGTCTCAGTGAACGCTGTGGCTAATGGTCTTTGACATAATCAGTATGATAAGATAATCCTAGATTTACTGGCTTGGAGAACATTCCAGTACTAGAAATATTTCCCCCCTGATATGTGTCTGGTAATTCAGCTAAGGATAGAGAATAAATCAGTCCAGCTGACTACTCTGTTTAATCAATAAAGACCTCAGGGTTCATAAAGGGAGATGCTGCTACTTAGAAGGAAAAGTTTAGAGAGCTGGTGAATACAGGAAGCTACGAGAAGACACAGAAAGTCCCCTTCTGAACATGCAGTACCCTGGCAGACGCTTCTGTAGAGACACTGCTTCTGACCTGATCTGGGGAGTCAACAACAGTCACTCAGATGTATTTGAAAATTTGAAAGGTCATATGTTTTTGAGTGGTTGCCAGATCTGTTGCAGATCAATAGCTATCAAGGAGAGGTTGCCAGTGATGTGTGTTTTTAAAAATAATATTAGTAAATTGAAAGACATATTGTAGAGTTTATTTTAAAAAAGCCCAAGAGAACATGCTTTATTTTATTGGCAAAGAAATGTTAAGAGAATTATTTAAATCCCATTATAATTATCCTCCTTATGTTTCTTACCTCTTAGCTAGAGAATCAAAATGTGTTCTTTCGAAAAGAAAAGCAAATTTATTTTTTTCAAAATAAAAATTAAGGACAATCTCTAGCAAAAAATGACTTAAACACAAAAGTACAATAGCTTACTGAAACCTACTCTTAACTGTCTGTGACGTGAAGGATGTCCCCTTGCTCATTCTCCACTGCAGACATGGCTTTGCATCGCTGTGAGTTTAGGAATATTTGCCTGGATTATTTTATCATGCCTAAGACAAAGTAGATGGATAATGAACCAAAGGTAATAAATTTCCAATGTAATTTTAGGGGGACTATATATAAAATTAGAAAATAAAAATAGACAAAGACTTCTTAGTATAGTTTGTTTCAGGACCCAGTTATATTGAAGCACTGGAAAAATATATAAGTGGCTACAAAATGCAAATATTAATGAAATCAAAAGAGTTAAAAGAATATTTGTTTTAAAGGTAACAAATTAGAATTTGATTTTTATTCTGTTTATGACACTTCTTTGAAATATATAACACATCAAATATTAAGATCCAATTAATGAAACCATCTTTAGGTTTTAGATATAAAATTGTTTACAAGAATCTAAATGTATATACATATATATATATATGTACATGTGGTGTGTAATAGTAGAAAAATTGTTGTCATTAGGCTAGTAAAGATGAATACCAAAAGAAAATTCCTGGCAAAAATATTCATTTTAATGAAGATTTAAAAAAAGAAGAAGAAGAAAAACATCAGCAGGTCCACGAGCTCTAGACATTGTCTGTTTTTGATGATGCTACCTCTGCTAGTGTGGCCAGGGGGGTGATAGGAGGAAATGGCACTGAGAAGGCGGCGCAGTTTATTCCCGGCCATAGGGCTGGCACACAGCAGAGCCAGCGCCTCGATTCAACTAATGACTTCTGAGAATTTAACCATTATGTTCAACCGCTCTGTATCCAGGCTGGTTTCCATAGCAATATGTGAAGAGACTCTGGGATGGATTAAGTGACCTCCAGAAAGGGGCTCTTCAGCTTTGCAAAATGAAATTAATTAATTAAAGGATTAATTCAACGACTATAGATTATATATGTAAAGCTATTATGTCTTTTGAAAATTCTTTCCTATGAAATTCATGAAAAATGTTATGTGAGCAACTGAGAAAACAAAAAGCTTGTGTGAAGCCCGAGCTAGAGGCTTTGTGCTTCCTTCCCAGGTAGTAATCCCTTGCTGTCATGTGTCCTATCTGTGTCCACTAGGCTGCTGGCTTTAACAGGGCAGGGCCGTTTCTGTCTTTCCCATCTCTTGATGGCCGAGTCCATACACTATGTGTGACATCAATGCCTGCTTGAGGCATGCCTCACTATAAAGCCCTCTGATTACTATTGTAGTCAGACCACTGAGAGAAATATGTAACTGGTAGACTCGCTTATTTATAACTGAGGGTCAGGTCATTCTCAAATGTGATAAGGATTCCGATTTCCCCTATGTGGCTCATGTGTGTTTACAGAAATTGAGGATTATCAGGGCAATTAGAGTTATCCAAATAAAACCAACATCACCAAATAATTAGCATTCCTATTTTCCCTTACCAATAATCTCATTTCAATTGTCTTGCAAGATCTATTCATTAATTTGGGGGCAAGCAGTAAAACTGTGTGATAATTTAAAAAATTTGGGCTAGAATTTATTTCCTTAAAGTCAGTGGTCTAAATAAACTTATTAGAATTCCAGACTTTAAGATTTTATTGTTTATTGGAAATAAGCACACATTCGTGACTTAACAGCACACCTGAAAGCTCTAGAAAAAAAAGAAGTAGACTCATCCAAGAGGAGTAGAAGACTGGAAATAATCAAACTGAGGGCGGAAATCAACAAAATAGAGACACAAAACAATCCAAAGAATCAATGAAACAAAGGGCTGGCTCCTTGAGAAAATCAACAAGATCGACAAACCCTTATCCAAACTAATCAAAAGGCAAGATCAAATTAACTAATTAAATTAACAAGATCAGAAATGAAAAGGGAGACATAACAACAGACAATGAGGAAATTCAGAGAATCATTAGGTCTTACGACAAAAGCCTGTATGCCACAAAG
>JAQHUG010000027.1:5686684-5701870 GCA_028555095.1 Dicrostonyx torquatus | reverse complement strand
TGCTACAATGTTAGCAGAGGTAATAGAAATGAGGAATGGTCTGCCTAGGCCTTCACACCACTGCACTGGGATTTCTCAAACTTGGAACCATCAGCTAAACCCCATCCTTGTTTCCAGACCCCTATCGCCCTCCACCTGCTAGACAGAGATTTTCTCAGAGACAAAAGCAGATATAGCAGATAATCATCCACAGAAAGTAGCTGTGATCCCCAGAGACTACTGCAGCCCCCAAACAACATCATAGATTGGATGCAGACTTCAGGTTGGTGTGGTGGTACGTCCCTGCCATTTCCAACCCTTGCAGGTTGAGTCAGATAGGCATTTTCTAGTCGGTACTGTTCTTTTGCCACGCACAAATGCCTTTCTGTCTACGCTCTGTGCACTACCATACAGTTACCAAGCTGCTTTGGGCTAGGGGCTGGAGGTTGAAACATGCAAAGACACTCAGAGACAGACAGACAGGGAGACATCACAGACAGAGAGACAGGGACCTCTAGTCACTGGTAAGAAGCCCTTCATTCAACAGCACCATGGAGGCTTATCTACCCAACAGTCAGGTGGGCCAACAGGTGAAAACCTCACCCTCTGATCCTCAAGGTTAAGGCGACAGGTGCTCATGACAGAGCTGGTAAACAACCTTGACACAGCTTTTAGTAACTCGAATCAGAGGTAAAGATCTCTAGCAGGGAAGAGCAGCTGGAAGCCAGGACTCCAAATGGTCCCAACATTCTTTGTAATTTTCCCTGTTTAGTTTTCATAAAAAAATCTCATAAACATTACTTTTCCCCATAATTTCCACAGTTGACAAGGTTGAGGCTTAGAGAGTTGAAGTGCTTTGTCCAAAGTCACACAGAGGCAGTCCTGGGACTGAGAGGTGGGACTGGTCACTCTTCTTTCCTATTGGCTACATCTGTAGACAACTCCAGCTTGCATATGAACAGGCCGCCTGTGTGTTACCAGGAAGTTAGGTATGATTTCAGTTTTTTTCAACCTCTGGGACATAGAACACCTTCTTCGACAGTTTAAGAGATAACGTGTCAGTGCCCTGGATTTAGGCTTCACACATTTCTACAATATAGTTAGAAAGCCCCTTCTCACCTTTCTCACAGCCGTGTATGAATTTCCCATTGTAATATATATATATATATGTAATATATATATATTTTGGTTTTTCGAGACAGGGTTTCTCTGTGGTTTTGGAGCCTGCACTGGACTAGCTCTTGAGACCAGACTGGTCTTGAACTCACAAAGATCCACCTGCCTCTGCCTCCCGAGTGCTGGGATTAAAGGTGTGTGCCACCACCGCCCGGCCCATTGTGATAATTTATCACCAAAAATTTGGTGACATAAAATGAATTATTCACTGGCTAATAATCAGAAGTCTAATAGGGGTCTTCCTGGAGTGTACCAAAAACATCAGCAAATGGCTGCAGTCCCTTCTGGGGCTCAAGGGGAGAACCATTCCCTTGCTTTTCCAGCTTCTGAAGGCCTCCCACAGTCTTAGGCTCATGGTGCCCATCTTCAAAGCCGGGGGCATTTCTACTTCCAACATACATGTCCTTTGACTCTTCTGCCTCTTTCTTCCTTTGTGAAGAATGCACGAGGTCGGACTGGACAGAGTAGGACAAGCTCTGCCCAGGGTCAGCTGATCAGTAACCTTAATTCCCCTTGGCTATGTAACCTAAAACTTCACAGGTTCTGGGGCTTGTCAACACTTGGGGGCTCCTCGACTGCTTCTAAGGGTAGTGCCTAAAGGAAAAGACACTAGCTAGGAAAACTTCTTATAACTTGTGCAAAGCTAGGGACATTTTAGCAAGAGTAGGTCTGATGAAAACTAAGTTAAGACAGCCAGGTCTTGGAATATGCCTGTAATCCCAGGAACTTGGGAGTCTAAGGTGGAAGATCACCAGTTCAAGGCTAGCCAGGGCAACATAGCGAGACGATGAGTTAAACTGACAGGTAAAAGGAGCTGGGGATGTAATTCAGGACTTATTGCCATGGAACCTGGATTCATGTCTCAGTGAGGGAAAGGAGCAAGGAAAAAGTAACTTAAGGACAATGCCATAGCCCACAGTAATTCACCAAGGCCCTACTTTTGTAGACTATATGCAGGGTAAGGTAATAAGTATTAGATGAGATCATGGGGGATGACTACTGGCCTCAGGGACCTTTACTCTGGGTCACTGTGATAAGAGGAAGAGGCAATACAGAGCTCTCTCCCTCTTAGACACGAGAGAGAGAGAGAGAGAGAGCGCCATGCGGATACGTTAGACTTCGGCACCAAGAGCTGCGAGAACCATTTTTGCTGTCTAAGCTCCTTGTCTGCGGTGTTTTCTTACAGCAGCGCTAGCAGACTAATTTAGCAACCAAACACAGTGGAGGAAGTTTTGATGAAAAACTTCAGTATTTGTTTAAAAAAAAAAGTCTAAAAAGGAGGGTGATGGATGTAGAGGCGAGAGAGGAACAACCCCAGAAAGGCGACAGGTCCAGAGCAGTCACGTGCTCTCAGGGAATGGGACCCTGGAAATCACACTTCAGGCCAAGCCGTACCTGTCATTGGCTAAGAGGGGGCAGAGCGCGGTGCTGGGTGTGTAGATCTAGATGTTTTATTCATTTCAGGGGCTTTGCCATCCTGAATAACCCAAGCCAGCTGGCTGGCCTTTCACTTAAATGACAATTTCTTCTCCAGTGCTTTAGATTCCTACACCTCTTTGTAAGTATTTATAGAGAATCCTGGGTAAGCTGTCTGGGCTTGTGATCAATGCAGCCTTTCTGCTCCCGTCCCAGGGCTGTGGACTGGCCAGAGAGCAGTATAAATGTAGGTTTTGGCTACTGCGTTCTATCTGCAGCTGCACAAATGTTGTCATTTAAAAATCTTTCTCTGGCATATAGCAGCAAGGGCGGGGATGGCCTGGGAAGCTGACATCTCCTCAGTGCTCGTCCTGCATCAAGGACTTTGCCAGGAGCGTCACACCCCTGGGTGCATCCAATTCTCAAACACTCCAGCTCTCCTTGTTTTTAGGTAGGAATCAGGATCATGGAGGGACTGAAATGGTATATCAGGTCACTCTCAGATGTGGCAGTGTTAACGTTAAAATCCAGGCCTAACAGATACCCTCTTTCCCCCTTCAATGGCTTCTCCAACTTGTCAACAGTCCTCATTCATTTGAACTTCAGTCTCCACACATGTTCTGATCTGTTCCAGGTAATTACTCCTAATCAGTTATCACAGAGAGTCGGGCCTGCCCATTCAGCTTTGGGTTAAGATGTACTGCCACACAGCTCAGTGTAGGTGGAGCCTGGATGCAGGCTCATTTCAGGCCTCCCCACTTATTCGTCAGAAGAGGTGGTTTGGGAGAGCCGTTTGGAAAGACCCAAACATCCAGCTTTCCTGTGTGCTCTTTATGGTGGTCCTGATTCTCACACACACACAAGTCCCCAAGGAGCCTATTCTTATAAGAACAGTCTATACTTATAAGCCCTGGTGTCAGTGACATAACACTTGTCCTGAACTCGTACCAGACAATCACAGGTTATATTAATCTGTCAGTGGCCATTACCTAATTCTCTGAGAAGGAAGCAAAACAGCTCAATTTACGAGGCCTTGGGGTGGGGAGAGTTCTTGACAATGTCCACTAAAGTGAAGCTGAAATAATCTGCCAAGGATTTACAAAGCAAAAATGAATAGTTCTTATTTTCAACCAGAAACCAAGCCCCCTCTCTTTCCTTCCCACCACAATCTCCTTACTGTCTACTGGCTTTACTGCAACTTAGGGCAACACCTATTTGCAAAAGAAAGTCAGGGTCTCAGATTTGAGAACGTCAAATTGCTCATTTTGTGCTTTCTATTCTTTTAAATTCTATAAATATAGGTCAGCAAGGTAGCTCAGTGGGTAAAGGTGTGTGCTGCCAGCATAATTTGGCATTAAAAGTCAGTATTTGATATTAAGATTTCTATATTACTTATTTACATTCCTAGGTCATGGCCTCCTACATGGCACTAGGTTGATCCTTGTAGCCAACAGCTTGTGCAGATGTGAGGGCAAAATGTGCACTCGCAGACTGGTTGGAGAAGACACTCAGCAGCATTTGTCTGAGTGTCTCTCATCTCGTGCTCTGGGGAAAGACTGTTGTTATGTTAAGAATAACCATATATCCCTAATGCCTGAGACATAGTGAGGAGTTGGAGCATCCTGCCAATAACATCATGAGTATGTTTGGAGCAAGTATTCTAGGGAGCCCACTAAGCTATGCTTCATTTCCCAGTCGTTTTACCAGACAGTCTGACAACTCTGTGAGATCGAGAGAGAGAGAGAGAGAGAGAGAGAGAGAGAGAGAGAGAGAGAGAGAGAGAGAGAGAGCGAGCAGGGAGGGAGAAGGAGGTGAGGGCAAGTGTGCCAGAGCAATCTAGCGAGATCACCTTTGTGCTGCTGAGATTCTAAAACTGGTTGAGAAAATAAATATGCACTGTTTTAAGCTTCAAACACTGAAGAAAATTTACAAAGCAGAGATGGAGAGTTAATGAATTTACAAGTACATTCAAATCTTTCAATATAAAGATAAGTGTAATGAAATCAATCAGTAGATACATCCAATTTATAACAAACTTGGTTTTGCCAGCAGAACTCATGGTAATTTTGTCATATTATACGACACATATCAAATGTATGTGTAATTCTAAAGTAGAATCACACCAAAAAATTCCAATAAACTTTTCATAGTATATGACTTCAAGATGATGAAAAGGAGCTATGAAGAAGGGCTGGGAGATAGTTCAGTAGATAGCGTTCAGATAAAGGTGCCTGCCAACAAGCCTGATAATCTCAGTTCAACCTCTAGTATCCACATAACAAACAGCCAGATACAATGGCTCACACCTGTAATCCCAATACTTCTATGTTGAAATGAGAGAAAGAGACAGGAGAATCTTCAGGAAGTTTGCTTAACACAGCTGCAGAAACAAGAGAGCCTGCCTCAAAAGTGTCAGAAGGATATAACTAACTCTGTTGGGCCCTATTTGATCACATTGTGTAAAGATGTGTGTCACTGTTTTACCTCACCTGCCTAAGGCATCTTCTGATTGGTTTAACAAAGAGCTGGATGGCCGATAGCTAGGCAGGAGGGCATAGGTGGAACTTCTAGGGAGAGAGAAAGGAACTTGGAAAAGAAACTGAGAAGAGGGGATTCTCTAGCAAGATGTGAAGGAAGTCAAATGTGCAGAATTGAGAAGAGGTATGGAGCCACATAGCAGAATGCAGATTAATATAAACTTGTCAATTTAAGTTTTAAGAGCTAGTTAGGAACAAGCCTAAGCTAAGGTCAAGCTTCCATAATTAATACGTCTCTCCGTCATTACTTGGGAGCTGGCAGTTCAAAGAACGACCTGTTACATAACTCCTGGAAAAGTTGTCCTCCAATCTCCATACATGCACTGTAGCATGCAGGTGCCCACTCTATCCACAGGGGTAAAAAGAAAAAAAAAACCAAATAAACAAAAACGAAGTTAGGTGAAAAAATGACCATCCATCCAAATAATCTTATTACAGCATGCATAAAGTGTTGGTCTTTTTTTGTCATTAAGTTTATGGATGCTACAACTATTTTATGGAAAAAAATCTGCCCCAGAATGCAGTGCTATATTTTACACAAATATATGTATGTAGATTTACATATTTATTTATGGCAAGTGAGTATGCCTACATGCATATATGCATACACACAGAAGCACATGTCTGTTAGTTCTATGAAACATGGGCTCTGGTGATCCCAACACCAGTTATTCATGTTTACACAGGTGGGCAAGAAGGTCTCTTTTCTTTGTTAGAACTTAAGTAGATGACGCAGTATTAATAGAAGTGCAACAGTCATGTGGATGGACAGAAATATTCTACAAGGACCATAAGTGCCTGGGCATTCTCGAGGCAGCACTGACAGTCATTCCCTTGCCTGAGGCTTGGCTCCCATCAGATGTAGCAGTTCCATTTCTGGGATGACAGTGACAGGTGCCAATTTCTGTCAGGAGATCATATGCATGCAGACCATCAGCTCCTCCAGAGCCTTGGGAGGGTAATTTTAGGCATTCTTTTTAAGGGAAGTTATTTATTGCCAGAAAAGTATCATCTACCTATAAATGAACCACCCCTCCCTCAAAAGATTAACATAGGCTGCCCAGGCTCAAAAGTTTGGCTCAGGTGGAATAAAAATTCAAGCAAATCAATAACTTAATATTTCTGAAAAGGCTGTGAGGAAGCTTGTGCATGTTTTGCTCATCTGGGAACAGCTTTAACTGTGGCTAAAAACCATGCAGAAACCCCAACGAAATGCCAGAGAGGGAGGGGAGTAAAGAGATTAGCTTTATTTGAAGCATTTTCTTGAGGGGGTAGGCAAGGGCTTCATAAGTGGAAATTAAAGTGCACATACGTTACTCTGTGGGGACACCTGCATTAGAATCCAGATTTCTCTATGTCCAGTCTCTCTCTCCTGACATCAGAAGGCTTTCTTTTGCAATCAGAGCCACCTGTACCAGAATGATGCACTTGACCCACACATGGACCCCTGCAGACCCAAAATTTAAGTCTATTGATGAGAAACTCAAATCAGTCTGCATATGGCCTTACAATCCTCTTCAAGCACACAACTCCTGGGCAGCTTTCTTAAAGAAACAGAAGAACGTGGTAAAGATGAAGAGACAAAGAGACAGATGGGCACATCCAGGTCACTGAGAGGTGTGGCTGAGCCTCTGTTCTAGTGAGGAGGCTAACAACCCCTGCAAAATTCACTGTATGTTTAATGATTGGTGCACATAACAATTCTTTTCAATAGCTCCCTACAAGAAGGTAAGGATATAAAACATAAAAAACAAACAAACAAACCAACAACATGGGTACAATGGTTCGGCTAAAATCCATCTTGTTGCTTGAACAGGGTTATGCTCTTGGAAAGAAAGACCTAACTCAGAGCAAGCATTCCATCCTTTAGGAGGCTGGGGCTGGGATAGTGTTAAGTTTTCTTATTTTTACTCTTTGACCTTCCAATCTACAGAAGATCACTACTTGTTCTTAGAAGCAAACTATGCTATTTTAAGGTGGACAAAGAATAACATTCTACCTAAGTCAACATCTACTTAAAATGTCCTTCCTGTCACCTCTCACCAGATGACCCTAAAACAAGGAAGGCGGCATGATGCAGCCCAATGTGTACATGGGGGCGGTTCTGGAGCCAGGTAACACTGGGTGTGAATCTGGACCCTGCAGTTTGATTGAAGGTAACCTCTTTTGACAGTCTATTCTGCTTCAGCAATGTGACAACAATACCCATCCATGCCCTTTGGAAAAGAAATCTATCTTCTTTCTTTTTTGCTTTCCTCCTACAGCACGATTAAGGTCAATGAAAAGAACATATGAGTTTCCAGAACACACTTTGGGCTGTTTTCTGGGTGGAACAAAGGAGGCTGGGTAAATGTCCACTCTTTTCTATCTTTCTAGCGCTATCTACAGGAACTGAACTAGATTTTCGAGTGGTTACAGCTTGCTGGCTTTCTTTTTTGGTTCACTCCTTATATGCTCTATTCCTTTTGGTAGTAGAAGTCCAGCTTAAAAGCTGTTCCATTATCTAAGGGCCAGTGGCTCATCCAGTTGGGGACCAGACAGCGAGACAAACTGATTTTCTGGCTGGTCATATCTGGGTCTGTTTTTTTCCTGTGTTATGGACAACTCTGCCCTCAGCACCCTTTTCTCACAGACCACTGGTGAGGCCCTGCCATTCAGCTACTGGTATGCCACACTGACAGACAGCTCAGCTTAGGTTAAAGAACTCCCTACAGGGTGCAACCTGGGCATTTTCTAAGGCCCCTGAATGCGGAATCTCAGTTTTTCTTCTTTGGATGACGATTTCCTTTTAGGAGGCATGGCTAGGGGTAAGATGAAGCTCATCATCAATATCATGACACCATGGTGACATGATGTCATCAACATGACACCCTGTGTAATGATCTTCCACATTAGTAAAAGGATTACATAAGAAAACGTATGGACAAATATTTTTATTGTGCTCCTGGCCACTGAGCATCAGCTGAAATCTGATGTAAAATACAATCTGGTATTTCCTTTTCCTACCATCTATACAGCATAGGACACAAACTCTCCTAGAAACCAGGCAAGACCAATGCAGTGTATCAGAGAGTAGGTTTGTCTCCAGGAGAATGATTTGGAAGAGAGCAGTGGGCTGCTGAGTCTGATCTACACATGGGATTCCAGACTCCTCTCTATTTCATGCTATAAGCTGCATTTCTGCTAATCACCCACCAAACAGAACAAGAGAAAACAAGCCACAAAAACGCTGCCAGGTTTATCTATGATTCTTCCTTAAATCTTTACAAATGTGAAATTTTGAATTTGTGATTTTTTTTAAGATGATGATTTGCAGGCTTTGTGCTTTCCTGACATGATACAGTCTTTCATGTAGTGGTAAGTCGTTATTAGTCATTTCCTGAAGTCAGGATGCATGGTTGATAGTTAACATCAGCAACTCTACCATGGTAACATATTCTCCTTGTCTGAAGAGAAAATGAAGTTAAGAGAGAGATAGAGTCGGATGGTGATGGCGCACACCTTTAATCCCAGCATTTGGGAGGCTGAGGCAGGCGGATCTCTGTGAGTTTGAGGCCAGCATGGTCTACAGAGAAAGTTCCAGGACAGCCAGAGATACACACAGAGAAACATGTCTTAAAAAACCAAAAAGGAGAGAGAGAGAGAGAGAGAGAGAGAGAGAGAGAGAGAGAGAGAGAGAGAGAGAGAGAAACCTATGTAGAGGCACAGGGTTTAGTAAAGGAAAATCTACATATTACTTCGAAAGTACAGGTGCATTTGAAAGGACAGCAAGGGCATTTCTCTCATAGCATCTGCCAGAAGGATGTACAAGGGGTTTTCTGGGAATCCCTGCCAGGTGAGTTTCCCCTTGTAACTCTCATAACACTGGCCCTGACACCAATTGCCTTATTCAGAACACAGTAGAAATGTGACAACCCACTGTATTTAGGGAAAAACCATCCAGTCCAACATGAGAGTCTTCCTGCTCAGGAGTGACAGTCTAGTGCAATAGGAAAGCTCTCAGGCCAGGAGACTTTGCTTTTGATTCTGGTTTGGTAACAGCAACTGTGGATTTCCTGGCAACAACATAAGCCTCTGATTTTCTTCATCTACAGATTAAGGAAAATTAAGGAAAATGCCAGGGCTGTACAGGTCACTGTTACCACACTGGGATCTAGGCTGTTCATATACTGTCCTATTTATATCTTAGGTCATTTAGTCTCTGTCATTTCTTATGGCTACATGAGTTGTATCGGGTATGCAGTCTATACATTTCACCGCTAATGTCCAGGAATACTGCCAGTAAACAGAATGATCTGTGTATACTGCACAGCATCTCAAGGTAGTGACTGTTGTTAGTATTGTTTTAGGGCATGACAAGTGGATTTTTAATTAGATATTAACTTTTCAATAATGGTAATAATATCATCTTGCAAGTGAGTCCAGACAGGCAACATTTAGGTTCAAATCACGATTCTGTTTCAATTTTTGGTTCTTCCCTGGGAAATTGTTACTTGGGTTCTACCCCCTCCAGTGACATCTGATATCAGCATTTAAATCACATAAAATGAAGATGGTGAGGTTTCATTTCTTGTTTCTAATTTTTGTAACCTCCAAGAGGGTTTCTTGGTTTTGCTGATTATTCTGCAACTTGCAGGTTCTCTCCAGATGTGAGCAAAATTGCTTACTTGGTCGAGAAGCTTGTACTCACTTGATGAAGTACTTGATTCCATCTGCTGTGTAAGCTTCCTCCCAGCCGTAAGGTAAGCCTAGAGTCAAAGGAAACCAGAAATACATTTAATAAGATGATGAAGATAACTTTATTTTCTGGACACAAACCTCCCCCATGCTGACAATTAGCTGAGTGCATTTCTTGCACAAAATTGTTTTCTTGAAAGGCAGAATTAAGACAATTCAGTTGAACTCTGGCACTCAGCATCTTTACAACACAATAAATAAAGTCCCAAACAGTTAACAATCTGCTTTAGCAGCAATAACTGGATTATGACTTATCATTTACATGTGGTGAATGTTTTTGTCAGCAGGATTCACACAGAAATTTGTGTTTGCAGCGGATGGTTCTTGCCCAGAGGCAGAAGGATGGACAAGATGGCCTCTGCTTGTCTATTCTGGCTCAAAGTTTCTTTAATTGGCTCCCTTTACATTCTTTCACTCAGCTCCACAGGGAACTGGGCATGAGTGCCAGATCAGCAAGGGGTTGAGAAGGAGCTTTTGGACAAGACAAGATTCCTTATTAAGTTTGAAAGTTTAGTACAGTGATTTACAATGGATGGTGGCATTTTCTTTGTTAATTAAGAATTTTGTGCATAAAGGGCCAAACAGTTTGCTAAACTTAGCTTCCATTTCTGTAATGGGATTGAGAATAGTTAGCTAAAAAGAGATATGGAATGAAGTAAGCAGGCAACATAGGGGCATATTCTATACAGGAGTTCTGCGCGCGCTCTCTCTCTCTCTCCTCATTTAATATCCGTTTACTGAGGTTTCAACCCACAGCTTTGCATATACTTATTAGTGTTGTACTACAACCTCTTCCTTTTAGGGATAAGGTCTTACTACATTGCATAGGTTGGACTTGGACTAATTCTGTAGCCTAGGCTGGCATTAAACTAGAGATCCTCTTACCTCAGTCTCCCAACTAGTTGAAATCATAGGGCTACGTCAGCGGACTGGGCTGCCATATTTTCTTACATCTGGATTGTGGGTAGCATCTCTTTAGACTGCGATGGTTTCTACCCATTCTGCTCTATCTTATATATGGCTATTGCTAAAAAGTTTAACTGACCTTTGCAATAAGCTCTATGACACTGGGTTATCACAGCTCTTTTGATAGGTATAAGATATATTAATACATTGAAATAAAAAAAGGTTGCATTACTCAGGTAGTCCTAGTCTTAAAAACAAATACTTGACTTTTGTTCCTTCAGATATCAGCAAGGGGGAGAATAAACATGTAGGGAAAGATTAACAATATGGATGAAATAAAACTTCGTCTCATCACTATTTAATTCTTAGAGAATATATTTCCTTGAGAAGAGGCTATTATGCTGTGTGTGTGCACACATGCATGTGAGTTTGTGTGTGTGTGTGTTTAAGAAAAAGAAACAAAAGACTTTAATTTATATTGATTCCAATCTGAGACTGTGGAACAAAATTTTACACCTATCTCTTCCATACATCAACAAGACTATCCAGGGGTCTCTACCCTCTCTTCATGAATGTATGTTGACTTTTAGTAGTGATCAGAGCCTCTGAGAACTCAATACAAGCAAAGCTCTAGAGGTGACATCCGGTGACACAGGAAGTGATATCCCGTGCATGTGTTCTTTTGTGTCCATTGATCAGCCATGATACACTGTTGCTGCCCTACAAGACTGAGTTGATTTATCTCTCTACATTTTCTGCATATTTTTAAAAAATAGCTAAGTACATCTGACAGTGATGAGGCCCTTTACCTCCAAGGAAGACTGATGACTGTGAGGACCTGGCTTATATGACAGAAGTACTCTGATTAGATTTTTGGGGAAAATAGCAAGCTACTGGGGACATGGAGAACTGTCATAACATGACTAGGGTTTTTGCTTGCTAGGTGTTTGACTGGCACAATTCTATTTGTTCTTCCAATTCTTCAAGTCACAGGCATTTTTTTTTTTAATGAAGTAGAAGAGGTACAGTTTAATGATGGTCTTTTATTAAAAAGTTTTAGACTTTATCATTGTTTAGTGTGTATGTGTGTGTGTGCAGGATACGTGGGGGGGGCTTGCACACAAAGAATATACTGGGGGTCAGAGGCCAGCTTTGTGGCATTATCTCCTTCCACCTTTATGTGGGAAGCCCTTTTACCCACCAAGTCACCTTGTCAGCCCCAACATGATCAACTTAAACATGAGTTGGCCGAGAACTCATTTTCTGAGCTCTAAAGAATACATTTATACCACCCCTTTAGATTCAAGGGATATTGAAGAAAGGGATACAAAGACTGTAAGAGGTAAAAGATAGGGAGAACAGCTATAAAAAAAAGTCGCTTTCTGGGAAGACGTAGCCAGTACAGGAAGAAATATGGCAGTGGTGGATACTTGCATTGGTTTTGCACAAGAATGGTCCATCCACAATCAGACGGAAGAGGGCTCAGGGAACCCTACCCTAAGATAGATGTGGGTGGGGGTGTCACTGCCTTCTGTTGCTTACCCACTGATGAACCCATCTGGTCCTAGTGGGCAGTTTTAATCCAGTGATAATACAGATGGTCCTAGTTAAACAAAAACCACCCCAAAAGTCATGATTATAAGGAAGAAACTATAGGGAATGGGGAGGGGTATTGATAAGAGGGGAAATACTAGATAGTGTGGGGGAGGGAATAATCAGAATCCATTATATACATGTATAAGATTGTCAAAAAACATGACTAATAAAAATGATATTCTCTGCCATAAAAAATAAGTACCTAATTTTTAAAAGATCAAAGTTTCATAACTTAACATCATGTGTAAGCAGAACTGGGGACTAAGCTGACCGTCATTAATCTCCTGGTAGTATCTCAGTAATAGAAACACATCACTATCTAATGTAAAGACAGACATACAAATAGCCTACTTCATATGAAAGAGCTTTTTGGTATTCACAAATACATGATTATGATATAGTCAGTTTTTTAATGGTAATGATTTTATTTCTTCACGATGATGATTTGGAAGCAATTATAACAGAACATAAATACTTTGAAATAATCATTATTGTTACATATAAGGAAATAGTTATCTAGTTACAAAATCTTTACAGACTTGTAAATATACGATGTGATTGTTTCTGATTGAAAGGGTTTGTCTGTGAGTTCTCAGATAGCATTCTTTCCGCCAGAGAACATCTGTTTCTAATAAAATACTTCATGGTGATGACTCCAAAATCTGCGTGAGTATCTTGCCAGAGTGAAAGTCTGGAACATATTGAACATTGAGTCCTGGCTGTCCCCTAAAACTCAACATATACAAATTCAGACTCATCATGTTTCCACACAAAATGATTTCCTTTCTGTTTCCCCAGAATCATTACCACAGA
This sequence comes from Dicrostonyx torquatus, assembly GCA_028555095.1. Classification (NCBI taxonomy): domain Eukaryota; kingdom Metazoa; phylum Chordata; class Mammalia; order Rodentia; family Cricetidae; genus Dicrostonyx; species Dicrostonyx torquatus. The sequence continues at coordinate 5,688,710 of JAQHUG010000027.1, read as the reverse complement.
TTCTCTTTGTTATGTTTGGCCCAAGTACTAATTTATTGTATTTATTGATTATTATGTGTTCAGACTTTTGCTCTGGTGTTCAATATATAATGATGAAAAATAAACATGGACCTTGATCTCACAGAGGATGTAGCTCAGTCAGTAGACTGTTTGCCTATCACACCAAAGCCCTGGCTCTGTTCGCCAGCACTGTATAAACAGGGACTGGGTGTGGTGGTGCACACCTATAATCCCAGAGACAAGAGAAACAAGAGTTCAAAGTCATGCATGGCGGCATAGGGAGTTTGAAGCCAGCCTATGAAGACCATGTCTCAAATATAAACAAAACCCTCAAAAAACAAAACAAAAATTGCACAAAACCCAAACAACTCACCCTCCCCAATCATAAACAAGCACATAAGTAGTAGAATAAGTTCAAGTAGCATAGAGAGAACGGAACAGGTGAGAGAGGAACTCGGCTTCAGGACAGAGGAAGAAGTGCAAACCAGGGAGAAATGGTCAGCAGGGCTTTCCAAGAGGCCGCGGAGGGAAAGCACAGACCTGGGGAAGGCAGACCTGGGGAAGAACACTGCAGGTAGATGGAACAAAGCCACATGGCTGACACTTTGAGAATTAGGAAACTGCTCCCTTCATACAAGCGCAAAAAGATTCTGCTGGAAATATTATTACATGGAGATTTGCAGGCTGCAGCAGGATTGTATGGGAATCTCTTCCCCTCCCCTCCCCTCCTCTTCCTTCCCTGCTCCCTTCCCCTCCCACGCTTCCTTTTTGAGGTGGCATCTCAGAGCCTCAGATGACCTTGAACTGGTAGTTTCCTAACAAGAGAAGACTTGCTCCCATTGAGGATGAATAAGCTGTAAGGGAATGTTGTCCCATTATATTTGGGAAAGGCCACATAATCTAAAAGACTTTCATTTTTTCTTTCTTTTATTTTTAGATCCTCAGAGCCCAAGTTTTTTACCTGAATGGATTTCAAGGGAAAGTAAGGCCTGCAAGGAGAGAAGATGCACACACTCACTGGAGACAAAGGATTGTCAGAAACATGGCCAAGAAAGCAATGGACATTAACCCATTTTAAAGCACGATATGACTATGGACCATTATAATTTAGTACTTCTGGAAGTCCTAAACACAAGCACAGTTGTCCTCCTGAAACAGTTCTTGGTCCCCAAGACTTGACAGGAATACTGTACCCATGACATCTCAACAGTATGGTTGCATGAGCAAGATCATGGTAACACTAGTTGATAAGGCAATGTGAATGGTGGGAATTTCACAAGGCCTTATCCAGATGAAGAGCTACAGTCAATGGGGTGAGAGTTATGGTCAAATTTTATACCTATGGGTATAAAAGTATGTATTTAGAATACAGCAACGCTCCCATTTGCTTGTATATAGCCTGCAGAAGGTAGGTGATTTCATTGTTCAGGCTTGGAATCCTGTAAAAGCCAAGTGAGCTTAGGGGACTGTGAGAAAGTCTGGAACGATGGACCACAGCCTTTAAATGGAGAGAGAAGACAAGGGATCTGGAAGGAGTAGTAGACAGCCTTCGTGAGGATGATCACTGTGTAGTAAGCTATGAAGATGTGAGGTCTGAGTAAGTCAGCACGGCGCTCTTGCTGCCAAGATTCACAGTGGATGTCAAGGGGCTGATGTGGGAGTCCCCTCTGTGTGCTGTGATTACCATTAATGAATAAAGAAACTCTTTGGACCTATAGCAGGGCAGAACTTAGGTAGGCACGAAAACTACAATGAATGCTGGACAAAAGAAGGGCGGAGTCAGAGAGAAGCCATGTAGCCCTGCTGGAAACAGATGCCGGAACTTTAGCCATTAAGCCACAGCCACGTTGCAATACACAGACTAATAGAAATGAGTTAAATTGGGATTTTTTTCCCAGCCCAGCCCAGCTCCCCCTTCCAGCTGCGGGGTCCTAGGACCTCACAAAGCAGCAGGCTCCAGGGCTAAGGCTCTGGGGATCGGGGAGTGAGTGCAGGGAAGCAGGGGTTATTTGTGCCATGGTGCTAC
>JAQHUG010000027.1:5655745-5681306 GCA_028555095.1 Dicrostonyx torquatus | reverse complement strand
ATATAATTAAGAGATGGGGGAGGGATAATGGATTGATATTTTTATTGTTTGTAATTTTATGTTCAATGTCTGTTCCCATTGTATATAGCTATACTAGAGTTAGATTGATCTTATTTAGACAAAAGGGGGAGATGATGGGGAAAGGTTTTAGCCTATCAGGCTAATAGCCCCGCCCTGCCATTTACAACATTATGACATCCATCACATTCCAGGAATTTTTAATTGATTTTGAATCAGAAGAGTTAAATCCACATGTACTGCTTTTGACTCTAAGTTAAATAAGGTGGTAATAACTCTGTAGGACCTCAGCTTTCTCATTTATATGAATGATCATAGTTATCCCACTAGCTTGTGGTGTTATCTTGAGACTTTTATTAGTTAATGTATAATGATACAATTATATGCAAAAGGAGGCCATTGTTATTAATGGCAACAAAACAGGAACTTCTTCACTGCCCACAATTTTATTGATGTCATGCATATGTCTAACACAGGAAAAACTTAAATACCTATGGGGCGAGTTTTACTAAGAGGAAGTCATACTTTTCCACAGTCCTCTCCTCAGTGTAGGGAATGACACAGTCTCTGCTTCACCGCCGTGCTGCCAGCAGTCGACGCGATCGCTGTCTGATCATGTGTGACCAATACTGGCATTCCCTCACTAAAGCCTTATTCTGTTTCCGTGGCCTCTGCCTCGGCACTGCTAACAGCTGATAGCAAAATGATTAAATAATACAATAATACCTTTCCCCAACTCACCAGAACAAAAAGAGAAAGAGAATCCCCAACATCCCAGTCTATGCTTTCCTCCTACTAAGCAATGATCTCTTAAGTGGAAATGAACTAGATTTTAGGTTTAAAAACAAAATGGTCTGTTTTAAAAATCTTTGTTAGATTTTAGAATTGTTCAAGTTAATTTGTAGGTCTGAACTGTGCTGCTAATTTTAAAGAAACTACACTTAATTTTCCCATGAAAGAGAAATCTATTACACTAAGTGATGGTCCTCACCTATACATAACCTGATAATTTAGTATTTCAAGGGAAAAAGAAATCCTAAAGTAACAGTAAGAACCATCTAAGTTTTGGAATGGTGCTCTAAGCGTTCCTGATTGTTAGCCTTGCATGAATGCTTTAACAACAGGCATGATTTTGCATCTGTGATTTGGTTACACATGGCCATTGTTGGGGGAGCGGGGAGAAGAAATAGAACCTATACATGTATAATGTAGATGTTACATATTTCAACTTAGAAGCCACACATCTACCCCCAAAAGACAATGACACATAGAAGCAAAACACTGAAAGCACACTCATAAGCAACCTGGCTGCCTGTAGTCTTCTCAGTTAGGCCTCATTAGGTTTGGCAGACAAATAAATTCTAAAATAGCATGCAGTTAAGGAGGAGGGTGAGAAGGCTATTGTCCGTTTTCTACACTTCCCTTTCAATACATGCAAACTCTGCACTTTCATAGCATTTGCTCCCAATTAGGGTTCAGCATCTTGAACATTGGCATGCCAACATCTGACAAGCCAGCTTAAGTGTCCTTTCTTCTGTTCACTCCCGTCCTGTGACCGAGACTGTAGGTGAGAACATAGAACTTCATTCATAGTAGTCTCTGGGCATTTACTCAGTGTTAGGGGAGCTGCCTGGGGATTTGAGTTTTCTTTGCTTAAAACCAGTAATGTCTAGCAGACTTTACACTATGCATTGACCAAACTCAGTACAAAGATTGTTGCAGTTTTCCTGGCTAAGGTAAGCGACCTCATTCTGAACAACTAGCCTACAGATACAGGCTAGAAAAGGGATTAAAAGGTCCTTTCAAACATCCTTGTGTTCTGACAAGCTTCGCTCACGACGAGTCAACTGGTCTGACTTGATCAGCGAGAAGAGTAGTAATGGCCAACAGCCCAGAGAGCTGTTTCCACCCATGTTTGTAGCTCGCTCTGTCGCTTCCTTCAGGGGCTAGCTCATTGACAGTCAATGGCGTTTTCCTGGTCATTCAATATAAAACAGCCTTCTCTGCTGCCTCTGACACACACTAGCTGCCTTACCCAGCTTTCTTTCCTACCCATATTCCCTTGTTTTTGTTCCCTGCCCCACTGCCAGCAGTATTGAGCACATATACGATTCTTAATTGCTATTTGCTGAATTAAGGAATCAATGTTTACTATGCCAAAGGACTATGGTAATACAAACACAGACTATTTAATCAGACACAAGATAAAAGGAGAGGATTTTAGAAAAAGGTGTTGAAAGGGTGCTAAATTAAGATCAAAATTGAAAAGTTGCACTGTAAAGGCTTAATGACTTGAATCATTTTCCTAAGAGTTGACAGTTTCTTCATTACAGGTGATGGAGACGGAGGAGAAAGGTGGAGGTTTCATTTTTTTTTTTATAAGGCAGATCTTCTTTTATGCAGCCCAGGCTGGCCTGAAACTCATTATAAAATCAGGCTAGTCTTAAATTCAACAGAAATCCATATGCCTCTGTCTCCTGAGTGCTGCTGGGATTACAGGCATACATCACCACGTCTGGTTCCAAGTCCTTACAAAGATAAGCAAGATTGCTTTAAAAACACTGTTTGATTAGTATACTAAAGAAATGAAGGGTGAGCGGCTGGCGAACATGAACTAGTGGGTGTCCCGACTGCAAGGGAAGACACCTGGATAACGGTGCCCTCTCCTTCCTGTTCCCTTCAGGGAACCTTGTTTGGCTAGGAGAGGTTGAATGTGGCTCTGCAGCAAGCTCCACTGTCTCTGGTGAGGAGTAACAACAATAGAGTGGGGAGTCCAAATCAGACGGGCGTGGTTACCGCAGCCAACAGGAAAAGCAGACTTACCAAGAGGACAGAAGTCAGGTTAACTAGTTTAACTGCTAGGAAGACTTCGTGAGTAATCTCTACTGAGAATCACTGTCTATTGCCTCCCCCTCTGTCTGAGAGCATACCATATCGGGTTTCCCAAACTCATGTATGAAAAAGAGATAAATAAAAAACTATTTTGAAAATAAATCTTTAAGAAAACACACCTCCTGTGCACACTGCTTTAGTTTTTTCCTGCTGGATAGAAACTTTCACAAAATAGCACACGTGTGTATCAGCACAGAGCTCCACAGGTGGGATGTGCAGCATTGTATGACTTGGTTCTGTGCTCAAGGGATTACGGGACAGAAATGAAAATTAATGCCTGGGGAGACTTTTGATCAGGATAAAGTAGGAAATTACGCATTTCTAAGTTAATTTCTTATTGACAGAACTCAGTTTGCAGCTCTAGGACATAAGCTGCTGGCAAACCTGCTTTGTAAGGCCTAGAAGTGGTGAGCATTGCTTGCCACATGAGTCTTTCGACCTTCAGACTGGCCTTATACTTCCAATGAGACTTGTAGATCTCCAATATTTAGGTCTCAAAAGATCGTGGACGTCACATCCACAAGGGGAACTTCTTCGTCTTCAGGTTAATTAATTACACACAGGATCCCATCATAGGTACACTTAGGCTAGTAGTTCATGACTAGCTTGTACATGCATGTTTGGCACAAGCCAGGAATGTGAAGGGCTGTCTTAGAATCATATCTATTGAAGTGCTCACATGTTCAAATAGTGTCCAGGATAGCAAGGGGAACCTTCTATGTTCGCCCCTAGAAAGGGACATGTCACTGAGAAAACTATGAGAAAAGTCACATACAAAATTTCATAACTAATTTTTATTTTTCTTTAGAGGCAAAAAGCATTAAATCAACATACAATTTAGAATAGTCAAAGAATTATAAAAATTCTCCCAAAATAAATCTAGAATTTTAGTACAAGGTTTCTGTTCCATTCTGTGGTTAGCAGATGAGAGGCAGAAAGTGATAAAAATGGGAAGAAAATGAGGAGATAACAAGGGACCAAGAGGTGAGAGGTAGTGAAGGAGAGAATTAAAACATTTACGGCTTTTAACTGGATCGGCTGTACAATTTATAGTTGCGTGCACGATTATGGACTGCAAAAGGAGAAGAGAAAGACTGAGTAACTGGGATTAGCAGAAGCTACATGCTGGAGAGTACAATTGGGTGGCTAAAGTGAGTTTGTGAACGACTGACTCAGTTTCCTGATTTTCCCTCCCTATCAGCTTTCAACTCTCATCCCAGCTATCTCCAGACTACTGGCCAAAATCTCCCTGACAAGTCTGTTGTGGCAAAACTCTAGTCCCCTCTGAGCAGGTGGTCAAGCTGCCCACCTGTCCTGACACTGGAACTGTCAGAAGAAGTTCATTCAGGACATTTCCTACTCACATTTGCCAAACGTCTCTTATTCAAAGCCTAGGAGATCTGTTTCCATCACGGGGCCTAACTGTGCTTGGTCAGATCTTCAGTGGCGACCTGCCCTACAGTTTTCCTGTGGCATCCTTGGACCAACCCAATGTAGTCATGCCAAGCCATGAATCAGTAACAGTATTGTGTTCACAAACTCACGACACATGGTTATCAAACAAAAGGCACCAACAGACACAAGGATGCAGTGTACACAGCAGGAGAGTATTGTCTGTTAGAACCTAGTGGCAGATTTCTCATTTTACCCTGTTCTTTTATCTCCCATCATGTTCCTTACTGTCTGTCCCTGTGGTCTGGCTGTTCATTTTAGTTATATTAAGTAGGAATATTCTGTCTCAAAACTGCAAAACCCTCATTTTTTCCCTCCACATATGATAGCCCTTAGTAAAGCAAACACATATCAAAGAAAGAAATGTAAGTCCCTTCTCATTTGACCAGTGACAGTTACTGATAATTTAGTACAAGAAAAGCAGTAAGTAGCCACGTTTTACTTCTGCATATTGATTTGCTTTGAAAGACAGAGTCAGCAACCATTCCAAAACAGAGACCAGCCCGTCAACTCTTTCCTTGACTTTATATTGTCATATGAGTACTAGGGAAGCCTCAAAGTATGCCTGTAATACTTTGTAATACAACTAGTAAGAGAAGAAAAACAAAAGCTGTTTGTTGGTGGGTAGCCCTAGTGTTAAAGGTTACATAATACTAGGAGGTATTTAGCTTACCAAGTTTGTCAGAATGAGTTGGTCAATGGGGAACATAAGCTGTCAGTACAAATGGTGCATGAATAGCAATTCATATTGAGATAATATTTTGAGATGGTGGTTGCTTATGATGGCATAAACAAGACGTGAGTTTCAACCTCACATGCCTTATCTTGTGTGCCTTTAAATTATAATGGTTTCACTTCCACTTGAGTTTGGCTTTATCACTGACATTTAAAACTGCTCAGAGCTCAAATCTTAAACAGTTCCTTCCATACACACATCTCTCCACTTAAAAATAATTTCCCTCATTATTCACCTGACCTATTTTTACTCTGTTTCTTAGACAATATATTTAATCTATTAAACCTTGCAATATGTTTATTTTTACAATCATTTTAGTCCCATTTTCCTATACTCCTTGAGGGTTCTAAATCATCCTCACACCCAGCAGGTTTCAAAAGAGGATTCCTTGAATAGAATAATTAATTCATTTCCTTCCTTTTGTTAACTTAGACTGTTGTATTCGTTCTTCTGTAAAAAATTTAAAAAGGCACTTATGTGTGTGTTTATGTTTGTGTGAAAACATGTATACACGTGTGTGCAAGTCCATGTGAACATGTGGAGACCAGAAGTCAACCCCGAGAGGTGATGCTTGCTGGCCAATAAGCCCCAGAGATCTGCTTGTCTCTACTTCTCCAACACCGGAATGACAGTGTGTGTCCAGCATTTTAAAACATGGCTTCTATCCTGGCTAGTTTTAATGTTAACTTGACACAAGCTAGAGTCATCAGAGAGGAGGGGAACCTCAACCAAGGAAATGCCCCCATAAGAATGGGCTGTAGGTAAGCCTGTAAAACATTTTCTTAATTAGTTATTGATGTGGGAAGGCCCAGCCCATGATGAGCAGTGGCACCCTGGGTTGGTGGTCCAGGGTTCTATAAAAATGCAGGCTGAGCAAGACATATGGAGCAAGCCAGTAAGCAGCACTCCTCCATTGCCTCTTCATCAGCCCCTGCCTCCAGTCCCTGCCCTGTTTGAGTTTCTTTCTTGGCTTCCTTCAATGTTTAACTACAACGTAGAAGTGTAAGGTAAATAAACCCTTTCTTCCCCATCTTGTTTTTGGTCATGGTGTTTCATCATAGCAACAGTAACCTTAACTAAGACAGCTTCCAGGACCAAACTCAGGTCTCATAAGCACTTTGCCAACTGAGCCATCTTCTCAGATCCACTTTTTCCTCGAGGGGATGCTGTCATGCTCCAGAGCACACAGCTGGATAATCCAGCAGAACTGGACTCTACTTCCCAAGGTACACTGCTGAGTTCTTATTGCACAGAATGAATTGTTCTGTGGCAGCCATACAGAGAGGATTTCAGAAGTTTCTCTTTGATCCTGTGTGTATTATTTTTCTTGATTTCTCTTGTCTTTTTAAAAAATAGTTATGGGAACGCATACTTCATATTCCTTTGCACATTTGAGATAAAATTTATCCTGATACTATTTCTCTGGGTCCAAAATATAATTTCTGGTGCTAGGTATCTAGATATAATAATCACTGTTTGTGTCCTGACAGAAAGTAGTCTCCTAAGCAATACACATAATAGATGATCATATAACTATATACAACCATGTGGTAATTCAAGCAATCAAGTCTACTTTAAGAATATGATTTTAAAAAACCCACAGAGACCTTAAATTTTATTCTTTATTCTTCCACACTGGATCATTAGATCACCTTCTAGTGTCCTTCACTTCAGCATCCATCCATTTCTGGTGATCGATGTGGGATGACTAGACATTCCATATTCTTCATTGATGTTACATGAGAAAATTCAACTTGAAAGTAAAAACAATCAAAGGCTAGTGACTAAATTGTAGAAAACACGAACTGGTACATGAAAGGGGTATTAAACACCACTCTTTCTTATGTCTTCTAAGAATCTTTAAAAAGGCTAAAAATAAATTCTAATTAGAGTTTTCAAAAATTGGGGGTAGATTTTGTTTTCTACTTGGAAAAAAGTATGCTTTATTATCTTCAGTGTGATTATTTGATGACGTCACATTTATATATTTAAAAAGTTAATGTGAAATTGAGGCAAGCAGTAAAGGGTAGTTTCAGAAACATAATGTGCATACAGAGAGAGAATGAAACATGCTTTACATGTTTTAGTTTAAATTAAATGTATAGATATGTTTGTTAATGATTAGGCCAAAATAACTTTCTTGTTCATTGAACCTCCGACTGGGACCTATGCTAGGGTTCTGGATTATTCTTCTGGGAAGCGCACTCAGAATGCAGCAGCTGTTAGTCCTTGTGTTGGCTGCTGTAAAGTGGACTGAGAATTATAGCTGGGAAACAATCCAAAAGCAGGATCTCGACTTGTAAGATCTTGCTGCATCTTTCCAGATGACTCCTTCACACCCCGTCGGTGGCATTTTAAACTCATCATTAGAACTGTCTCAAATTTTCCACTTTCTCCAAATTTTACTTCAACAACTTAATAATTTGTAAGGAGTCTAACGAACACGTCCACTGGGAACTGTGGAAAGCTGATGGTAAATAGTGAGAAGCCTATTAGATGCTGATAGGAACCCGGGTCCCTGTGTTCTTGACAGAGAATTGGTGAGGTGCATAGATGGGCACGTGGGTTAAACACAGAGACTGGTTGCTCTCACTTCATTTGGAGAAAGTGAAGAAAGAGAGGGGTGGGAGGAGAAAGGCAAACATTAATGGCCATGATTCTTCAGGATTTATTGAGGAAAAGAAAGTGCTAACAGGAAGACTGAGAGACAAATGCAGTTAAAAACATTATTTTCCTTGGCTTCCAAAAGACCAAAACGTATTGGCTGGGTTTTCCCTCCCTTTCTGCTACCTCTGTCTTGGTCTAGCTCCTTCTTGTAGACTTCTGAATTTCTATGCTGTTCTGCCTGGATATCCTTTTTCTCTCTACTTCCACTTCCTTTCCCTGAGAATCCACCACATTCAAAACTTAAAAAAAGTCAAAGATTCAAATTTATTTCTCCAATCCAGTCATTTCTTCATCTAGACTGATAACAGTGACTCTGTGAGAACACCTCTGTTTAGATGCCTCTTAGGCAACCTATGTTTCTTTTCTCCAGATTAAGCTTTAATATACATCTCAAATCATGCTCTCCATCTCCCCAGTGTCACCTAGTGAGCCTCCTCTGCCTGGACAGGAGCCCTTTGCCAGAGGTCGGCCTCACTCAGCAGTCAGGCCTTGCTCACCCTCTCCATTTCTATCACGGCACTGAGCTCACTATCCATAGCACCTCCTGGGTTTCAGAGGGGAGCTTTTGGTTTCTTGTTTACTATTTGCTCTCCCTGACTCTGTCCATAAGTTCTACGAGGACAGGGATGAAATACCCATCCTCACATACCAAGAATCTGGCAAATACCTGTTATCGGGTAGGCCATCAAAAGTGTGTGATGAATAGTTAGTATTTTATTTCCATTAAAAAACTTCTTTATGTAGATAAAGCAGTATTATTCTTTTAAGAAAAGAGGATTGAATGTTTAAATATTTCCCATGAAGAGATGTCTCTAGCAATATTCTTGGTTTTATTTCGTTGGTTAACTCATCAGCAGTATAACAGAACCATGCACTTGTTTTTTATTAATAAAAGGACGGCTTAAAATCCTCACACAGACAGCTGCTTCATCTGCTGACGCATAGTTTTATTATTAGTGGGGGGTGCAGAGAGAGAACACACTGGTCTTCTACAGGAAATACTACAGAGATCTGAAATCTAGGTCAGACAACACTGCTCTAAGAGTGCAAACGCCCACTTAGCTGTTGTTGCCGCTTATCGCTAAGATAAGAAAATCATGTTTAAACAACAATCAAAAATTACTTGCTCTGCAATTATATCTGGTTAACTTACATGACAATGATCTATTATCATAGCTATCTTTGGACCTTTTACAATTTTAACATGCTATCCAGCTCTGTAAGAAAGCTCACATGCGGTGTCTGAGGGGGAACCACTAGACAGAAAGCTAGATAAGAGTGATGCTTCTGTGAACAGTTTGATCTGGAAACCCCAACAAAGTTTTAGATAGCAATTAAGTTTCTCTAATGCTGGCTTGTCACACGTCAAGTCAATAACTAAACAGAAAAGAGCTGCCTGGGCCATTCCATGCCTTCATGATTTCCTGCATGTGACAGCAGGACACATGCATAACTGTGTGCTGTGGTCCAGGCACTCCCAGCCTTCAGAAACAACACTAACCACAGTCCTGCACTCTGATGGCTGCAGACCCAGTGCCAATATCCAAGGCGCTGCCTTGAGTGCATTTATCGGGGTATTGGGAAACAGTAACACTTCCTTTGAACATTAAACAACTTTGGTAAATGTATGCATACTCATTGGGCTACTCTGGTCTTGAGACATAAGGGGTTAAGGTTTAACAGCAGACACATAAATGATGCAACAAAGCATTGTTTCCTTGAGTTTGTATTTATGTCTATATTATGAAGACTACATTATAAGACTGTATATTATGCCTAGGTTACTAAGACTTAGACTGAACACCTAGCCAAAATCTTCTGCAGTTCAGAAAAAACATGAAGGAAAGTGAAGGTTTTTCTGTCATTTCCTACTACAGTTAAATCTAGCCCATGAATCATGTCTGATTAGTCAAATTTAGCTCAGACATAAATCTTGGTTGTAAATTTCAGAACTTGTCTGAGCTTTGGAGGACAGCAGCATCTCTGCATCCTAACATGTTACTGGTCCAGCTTAGCTCTGGGTTCATTGCTGGGAGAACTCTTCTGAGGAATGATTATTTTAAATTAGTTAGTCCTGCTCAGGAGATCCATATGACATTAGTGATCTAATTTTGCAATGATTTATCATTACAGTTTATAAAAGACAAAAATGATGGTTTCTACTTCCAAAGATAAAAATAAAGGTATAGTTAAAAATTCAGAAAATGCATGAACAAAATCTGCACTTCTATTTGGGAAGAAGCACATAATTAGCTCCTTTAAAAGAAAACTTCAAGATGATGAGAGGCAAGATGCCACACACATGTAATTTTTCTCTTAGTCAACACTGAACAAACAAGAGTGTGCAAAGCACTGTGAAAGTGATTACACAGGGAACATCTAAGCTTTGTGTTCTTCAAATGCACAGCAAGTCAAACTTCATCTTGATAGATTTTTCTTATCTTTGGATAACAAAAGAGCTATGTGGTTGGGAGGAGTGGAGGAAGGGGAAACTGTGGTTGGGACATATTATTTGAGAGAAGAATATATTTTCAATTTAAAAAATTATGTTTGGTCTATTGCATTTATATTTTTTGAAAGGGTCAATGTGTTTCCTAAGGAAGTCTTTGGGAGTTGATTTACTGCAAGATACTCAGAAAAACCTGCAATGGTGTATTTCCTCAAGTTACTGACAATTCACCACATATCCAAGTAACAAAATGATAGCTTAAAAACAAAACAATACTGAATAGTTTACAAATACACACCACAGAACCTTGGCACTGCCTTACCAATACAGACAAGTTCAATTTCAAATAACTTCCACTGCAGTGCCAGGCTAGAGTAAGTTATTTTCTAGAAAGGCTAAGGTTATAAAAGTCTTTATAGATACATTTTATTTTTTATCCATTGCTTAAGAAAGCTTTTTTTCCCCCTGAGTAACAAAGAAAAAATATAGACAGAGCACTTCAAATACTTCAAACCAAGGCTGATTGTGGACAATTTATAAAATAGCACTGCCACTCCCCAGAGCCCATTGTGTCTAATGGGGAGAACTTATTTTTGTTTTAAACCATGAAGCTGAGAAAGGCAGTCCATCTTTAAAAGCCATGCTCTGCTGCTTAATGCTTCTGACCAGTTGTTTTAACCAAAAGGCCAACGAGACCACTTCTCTTAATCTCCCTTTTACTTAAAGACATCGTGCTTAAAATAAATGTTAAGCCTTCTAAGAAATGACCAAAAGAAGAAAACCATTCTCCCACGTAATCTTCATCAGTGAACACTTAACGGTTAGCCTGGTCTCAGAACCAGTTTCATTATTATGTCTGCACATAACACACAAACAGTGCAGTATGGATCCCTTAGGGACATATTACTGTTAACGGCCCATCCAGTCATGTGATTATCATTGTATGGCTAATGGCTTTTTAGGATAATAACACTGATACAGACAATAAAATGCCTTAATTAGTTTATCATGCCTTTTTCTCTGAGAAGAGACCCAGGCCATATCTGACTTTACGAGAGGGGACAGCATGATGTCACTCTGAAACTAGGTTCCTGCTATCTTGGTTTCAAGAGCCAAGGTGGCTCCCAATATAGATTATATTTGCAAATGAGATTTGTTTATAATAATTTTAAATAAAGAAAAATGTCAAAGCCATAGGACACCATGGAAGTAAAAGATAATAAATAGCAAATGAGATGTAAATCCTTCCAAATAAGTAAAATGGGAGGCACAAGAACAACAGGATAGTGAAGTTTAAAAAGGTGTGAAGAAGATGGGATCAACTTTGTTCTTTTTTTTTTTTTAAAAAAAAGTATTGATGTTTTGAGTATGGTGTGTGTGTGTGTGAGAGAGAGAGAGAGAGACTCATGTATGAGGGCATGCATTTGCCACAGCATATGTGTGGAGATCAGAGGGCAACCTTAGATGTTTTGTCAGTTCCTTCCTCCCTGTCTTAGGCAGGATTTTTGCTGCTACACTTTGTACACCAGGCTCAGTTCCTGCGAGTTTCCAGAGGATCCTTTGGTCTCCACTCCCATCTCACTACGCATGCTCGGATTACAGAATGCACCATTCTGTTTAGATCTCACACGGCCTCCAGGAACCCCAACTCTGATTGTCAGACTCACTCAGCAAACACTTTTACTCCCTGGCTTCACAACTGTTTGCATACTGGCTAGTATAACAGAAAGGCTCATCTATTTTATGGCTGGGGAAACAGAGGCAGAGACAAATGAAGAAACTCATTGGAATCATGCAACTCCTAAGAGGCAGGGTTTGAATGTAGGCCCTTTGGGTCTTGAGTTATTAGCCATTGTACTTTTAAAATCACACAGACACCAACAACAGCTATAGTAAGAAGCCCAGTAAAAATGTTTTAAAAAATAGAAATCAGAGACCGAAGGTCCCAAACCATGGTGGCAGGCTATGCCCAAGTTTTTCTAATGGTTCGTTCTATTCTGTAATCTTTCAACAAAAAGTCTAACACCATTCATATGTCAGCAGAAGACAAAATAAAAATGTTGCTGGCCTAAGTTTTCCCTTCTGTCTTAGCAAGTCTGCTTAGAAGAGGCTGGAAATGCCATGAAGGCCAACAGCTGGCAGAGCACAGCTCTCAGGAGCCTCAGGAATCTGGACACAGGCAGGAATTTGGTCAAATGAAGTAGCTTTCAACCTATGGTATAGAATCACAGTACAGATTCTGTTGAGTCTTCTAAAACTTTCTCTTTCATTTTTTATTGTGTATAATTATGATGTATGACATCTTTTGACATGCACATATATAGTGAAATGATGTATTTGTCCCTTTTTGTGGGTATGTGTGTGAAGCACTTGGAATGCAAATTTGCAATATGCAATTTCTATATCTTTTTTCTTAGTTCTGTAACTTTTAAACTATAGTTACAAAGCAGGTCTTTACAAATGATTTTTCTAGCAGACATGGAAATACTTTATGAATCGTAGAAGATTAAACTGACATTCAAAACAGCATTGGAGTGAGATGTATTTCTGCCCTTAGCAACCAAGAGGAACTTGTCTCTTATAGGTCAAAATGCTTATACTCACTGTCAAGTCTTTCTCATGTGTCTAGAACAACTGCACCTGGCTCTGATAATCATTCCTTAGAAATTCTCTCCTCTCTAGTATTCCCATTCCCAATAATCAAATCTTCTTTTAATTCTGTCAGCTTGAATGCTCCCCATCTGGCCCCTCTACTCTACCTCTTTGAGCTGTCTGAGAGGACTTCTTCTATTTTCTCTCTGCAATGTCAGGGCTTAAGTGTTCAGTAGGACACAGACACGGACATACTCCTCTTCCTCTTATCAAGAGCTCCACACCTTGGCCTTGCTCCCAAACCCACACTAGCCATCTACCAGCTCTTCAGTGTTTCTACTACTGGGGTTTGTGTTCCTTCTTCCTGAATATGTCTTTTCTGCTGACATCCTTGATTGTTATAAATTTTGCAATCTCCAAGAATCCAACTGAAGAATCCAGTTTCTCTTTCAGCTGTTATTCGCTCTGACACAGCACTTCTGTGAAGTTACTGATTTATTTATTCAATAATCCTACTGAATGATGGCCAGTGTACAGTCTGGAGCTGCAGTGAGGATGAAGTAGTTCTAACAGGAAGACAAAGCAAGTGAGCAGATCATGAGTGACGACAGAGATGATGGTGATGATCACGAGGTGACATCAAACCAGAGAACTGAATGAAATGAAGGAGTGAGCTTTGTGCAGCAAGGGAATTTCATTCTGGGCAGGTAGAATTGCCAATGTCATAGGTCTGGTGTAGGAGAAGGCTTGACATGTCTGAAGGACTCAGAAAGATGAACATGGCTAGCAGGTAGAATCAGAGTGACCAAGATAGCAAATAGTGTTAAGGTCCCAAATGAAGAACCTAATAATGAAGAACCCTAGTGCTGAGCAGACAGAATTTCCCAAAGCAAAAGCACAGCTCCAATTACACTTGCTCCTTGCTCAAAAATACATAGCTCATTGTGTATTAAAACAAAATCTTTCAAAACACTTTGGCAGGTGTTTACATAGTTCCCACTAACTCTTAATTTCAATTACATCTTTTCATATTTTTTGTGCCAAAGACTAACTCTTGAAAAACCATAGTTTAGGGACCAAATTTGGTCTATTACCCGCTTTTACAAATAAAGTTTTATTAGAACACATTTCAACTATTTCTTATTTAACAATTACTGCTTTCCTGCCACAATGGGAGAATTGAATGGTTGTAACACAGACACATGGACACTTTTTTAGGACAAAAAAAAAAAAAACCCTAAGAAATATTTTGCTGAGCCAAGTTGTAAGCCAAATAATTTTTTAAAAAATTCTTACTTATTTCTCACCTTAGATGTTTTAGCCTGTTACTTTGTTATCCCTTTCATTTACAAAGCAGTTCCTGTGTTCTTCCTTCTACCTTCACAAGCCTACATTTATCCATTCTTCAGGGACCATCTGCTCCTCATTACCCCTTCTTCTGTTCCTATGGTAAGTAGAATAATGTCTGCCTGGAGCTGTTCCTACCCTAGTCCACAGAACCTAGGCTACAGTGTATTATATGCAAGGGAGGAGTCCAGCTGCTAGTGTCATCTCACCTTAAATTAGACTGTGTTTGATCAACACAATGACAGAGAGCCTTAAAAGTGGGCGCTGGATGTAGAAGGTCCCAGTACTGAAATGAAGCAATATGGGAAAATGTGGACTGGCCAGCTGACTTCGAGGATGGAAAGGCCAGAGGCCAAAAATGTGAGCAGCCTAGAGAATCTGAATAAAGAAATGAAAAATTCTCAAGAGCCCCTAGAAGAGCATGAAGCTCTTCAATTTTAGGCCAGAGAGACCCATTTTGAACTCTGGCTTTCAGAACTATACAATAATATAGCTACATTGCTTTAAGTCACCAAGTCTGTGGCAACTTGTTGCAGCATCTATGGGAGACAAGTGTATTTTTCCTCCTTCCAAATCCATGAACATCTGAAACCTCTTCTGTGGCCCTTCTATGCTACGGTTGTATCATATTCATACACATCACAAGAAATCATAACTAATGTGTGTTGTAGTGCATTGGAAAAATTGAAATGCATAATGCAACATATAGGCTAAGGTCAAACAATCAGAATATCCACACAGCATGAAGGATTCAGAGGAAATAACTCATTCTGAAAATATCTTAAAAATTTGGAAAGTTGGGGCTGGGTGGTGGTGGTGCATGCCTTTAATCGCAGCACTCGGGAGGCAGAGGCAGGCGGATCTCTGTGAGTTCGAGACCAGCCTGGTCTACAAGAGCTAGTTCCAGGACAGGCTCCAAAGCTACAGAGAAACCCTGTCTCGAAAAACAAAACAAAAAACCCCAAAAATTGGAAACTTAAAAAAGGCAATAGTCTTAGCTACACATGGCTATCAGGTTATCTGTCATTTCTCTTTCGAAAATGAATGTTTGGAATAAACACACAACCCAATGAAGAGTGACATTATGAATTAAAATGTATTTCTGCTAGTTTAGCCAAAACAATGCAATGATTCTGACAGACAGCAAAAGCAACGGCACTATTCTTGCGAATTTTCTACTTACAGGTCATGTGAATGGGGTACATTTTTGTTATCAGTAATGTCCAACAAAGCAATTAGGAATAATTAAATAAAGTACTTGCTAATAGCGAGGTATAATGCTCAGGCATTCACTGTGGCAAACACGGATGAATAATGCTAAAATTTCATTTCAAAAAGGGGTCTTCACGGGGTGGGGGAGACACTCTGAGAATGAAAATGAATAAAAAATAAAGCCATTTCAATCATTGCCAGACTATAAAAGGTTTGTGCCTTCATGTGATGAGGAGACACGGAATAGAGAGAACAAATGAGTCCATCCTACTGGAACCATTTGGAACCCGAGAAGATCATGGCATCGACTAACTCTGAAGCAAAAGCTCATATGGAACTAAACACAGTGCTGTGGACTGAAGGGAAGAAACAGAACTGTGAAATGAGCCACTTTCACATTAGAGATTTAAAATTCTTTTCATTTACAAAAAAAAATCAACTAATCGCTTGTGTATTTTCATGGTTGATCTACTGTTTTTTATTATATATAGTTGTTCTCTCCCAGGTTATAAGAAGGAGATGTGTCCTTGGAGAGAAAGGTGACTTTCCCCCACTTTTACTCGTTATGGGTGAGATAACTTAATAAGGAGTTCACTCATCAATCACTGAGCATCAACTATGTGTCAAATGCCATGACAGGTACTGGAGGTTGAGCTGGCTGAGAAACAGCACATGGTGAGGCAGGAAGTGTGCCTCTGGAGAAGATTCATGACAGCATTTCTCATACAGCAGCTGCTGTCTGCTGCTGGAGGCTGCCGTCTTAATTAAACCTGGAGACAGGCAACCTTCTCATTCCCTCACTCTCCCCTTGATTAGATGGAGAGGTCCAGGGGAATAGAGAGGCTGTTTGTAACTTAGGAGTCTGAAATTTGACTCAAAGCTTTAAGAATATAATTTTGTCTCTTATTCCAATAGAAGAGAACTTTGTATTCCCAAGAAAAATCAGTATTTGCTTACAAAGGTCATTTCCTTATTAGAGAGTTAGAAGAAAATGATAGTGTCCTGTGCTATTAATTTTCTTTTGTAGTATAATCAATTACCACACTCTGCGGCTACTGAAAACAATACTTATATATGGTCTTCCACAGTCTGCAGTGAAGGGGACTGGCAGTGGCTCAGGCAGTCCTCTCTGTCAGATCTCACGAGGCTCCTACGTGTGGAGCATGTATGAGGTCTTATCTGTGGCTTGTCTCAAGGAAGATCCAAGGCTTCCACCAGGTGGTTTGCAGATCCTGGCCCTGTGAGTCTCCCTGCATAGCAGTTCAACCCTTTGAAACATCCCAGGAGCAAGAAAGCCCAGCACAAAACAGGCATTAAAATCATGTGCAATGTATTCAGGTACATCCTGTCACCTGGAAGGGACTCTCCTGGTTACAAATAGACTACATGTCCTGAACATGTTCCAAGGGAGGGATTACACCAGACCATCAACACAGGAAGCACAGGCCAGGAGAGCCACCCAAAGAGTTTGCCTAACACATCATTTTAGACCTTTCCCCGGTTCTATTTCACATCAGAACTTACCTATTTCATTAATCAGATATGCTTATTTTTAATTATGTTCAATAGCATGCTAATAATTAAGTAAATGCTGATTTAGTATTTTGGACGACACCGTTTTAATTCTTTAGGTGCTTCTCTGCTCATCTTTTGTTTAAACATGTTAAACTCATCAAAGAACCTCAGTAAGCTGATTTGTGTACTACTGCCTTTTCTTTTTTTGCCGAGACTGTAATTTTATACCATGGAGTTAACTTTTTAGAATTATTGCATCCACTCCTTTCTATTCTCTAAAAATGAGAATAAACTCATATAATCCAAGTTTAAAAGCAAAACAAAACAAGATAAAACAGCCTTGCTTTCGTGGACTCTGAGATACATATTCAGGTATGTCTATTATTAAATGATTGCCAGGCCAGCGGGTTAAGGGCACTGAAGACCTCCGTGATTATGGCAGCCTGGCAATCAGCAGTTAGCAGATGACCTGTTTTGAGATTTCTGTGCTGGATGGTGCAAGCCTACTTACTCTTGCTGCTTCACCATGGCATAGGTCTTTTCTCACCTCCAGTGCCACTTTGGTGTAGCATCGTTACTCACATCCTCGACTCTCTGCTCAGGAATCTTCGTCTGAGGTCTTTCTTACCCTCATTCTATCAGGCCATTTATTCTGAAATCTGGCATAACCTTCCATAGACATGCTGTAACCAGGAAGTCCCAGCAAATGGTGCCGAGTATCCAGTTGGGGAGGTACAGAGGCAGGAGAGGTGATTTTGTTCTTCCACCAGTTTTATTTGAAAAAGTAAAATGTTAGCCTCAAGGGTTTTTTTTTGTTTGTTTTGTTTTTCCATCCACTTCTTAGAGGAGTAACTGAATGATGATAGATTATGTACATTTGTACTAACAGAGAAACTTTACGGATTCCCAAGGCTTTTCCCAAAAAGAGGAGGGAAAAAGAAGGAATTTGTTTAACACTTATACTGGGCAAGGAGCAATGGAGACTGAGAAGGTATGTGTCAAGTGCCAGCCACTGAGAGACAGCAGCTGGCCACTCCAGATGCATCATCTTCAGTCCTCACCGTTCTCTCCTTCTTCACGGGCGAAGAGATGAGGCTGGAGGAGCTGACAGAACCCCAAGCACCAGTCTACCTGTGGCTGGGCTGGAACCCGAACCCTGTAGCACTTTATCACTACACTTCCCTGTCTCTCTAAAGAAAAAAAAAGTCAGTTGCATAAAGATGTCATTTAGGACATCAACAACTAATTTTATGTCAAAAGTAAAAGCAAACTGTGTAAGTCTTTTTATCCCATGATACTTAGAAAGACAGATGCATTAATTTAAAAATTTATAAATGTATAAAAGGCAAGTTTTAGTTATCCATCTAAGGTTGTGAACAATCTTCTCCAGGAGGCATATTTTCTCAATCTTGTATTCTCCCTACTCTACTTTAACTTTAGTTTTCATTAAAATTATGAAAGAAATGGGCAGCATTACGACAACGTGTGGTCCTGAGCATGAATGGCGTTAAACCTGGCTAGTAGAGTCTTATTGTTTCAGCAAACATTCCGGAAGAGTTCCCCAGTGACTCTGAACCCTCTCTCTCAGATTTAAAAGTGTTACAGAGGCACCCTTCCAATTCCCTCTAGATCAGTGGTTGTCAACCTTCCTAATGCTGTGGCCCTTTACCACAGTTCCTCATGTTGTGGGGACCCCAACCATAAATTATTTTCATTGCTACTTCATAACTGTAATGTTGCTACTGCTATGACTCATAACGTAACTATCTGTGTTTCCCGATGGTCTTAGGCGACCCCTGTGAAAGGGTCATTTGACCCCCAAAGGAGCTGTGATCCATAGGTTGAGAACCACTGCTCCATATGCAATCATATATGGCCCCAAAGGTGTCGCTTATGTCTTGCTGTGAGGTTTCCATGCTGTCTTATGATTCTTTTTACCTTAAAGAGATGCTTTATATTTCAGACATAACAAATAATTTCTTTCTTTCTTTTTTTTAAAGGTTCAGGGCTGGAGAGGTGGCTCAGTGGTTAAGAGCACTGACTGTTCTTCCAGAGGACCTGGGTTCAATTCCCAGCACCCACATGGCAACTCACAACTGTCTGTAATCCTAGGACCCAATGCTCATTGCAAAACACCAATGTACATAAAATATAAATAAAAAAACGTTCAGAAATTTCTAAGGAGAACAAAACAAATACTCTCCCACTTCTCTGTCCTGAGAAAGCCAAGGTTAGCACAAGCTAGAGACCTTGTACCTGACCCAGCAGGACTGAAGTTACATCCTGTGCATTTACCTCTAAGTCATGAAAATTAGAAAACTGTATTTTGTTAATTGATTTTAATTTAGAAACCTCTCTCCAACGCAATCTGCTTGAAATTTTGAAGAGCAATTTCATGCCTCGCCCTAAATCCTCAAGCTGACCTTATGAAGAGAATATCCCTTCTCTGGAGTCAGAAAGCTAGTCTATGGAGAGAGACAGCTCATGATATTTTCTGGTTCTTGGCTGCCATTGATTCTGAGACCATATGATTTCATATAGTTCTAAAAATGAAAATCAAAACAAAACAAAAGCAGCCTTCACAACAATAACCATAAAACAAACAAAAACCGTGCCAATTCACATACTTTGTCAGCTACACTCTTATTACACTCGAAGGGCTTACCAGGTATCCTAGACTTGACACACTGTTCTTTCTAAGCTTGTGACTGAAGTAAATGACCTGGGCCTTAATATTTTCATATTTTTATGGTATGTGTATGTAAGTGTGAGTGTATGTGGTGTATACACACATGAGTGAAAGCATCCAAGTCTGTCTGTTTGCAGAGGCCAGAGGAAGAATTAAGGCACCTTGCTCCATCACCCTCTACCTTGCTTCCTTGAGACGGGGTCTCTCCCTAAGCCTTGAGCTGGACTGTGAGCCAGCAACTCCCAGAAGTTCTCCCGTTACTATCTCCTCCTACCTCCAGCAGGAGGGTTATAGGAATCTACACAGACATGCCTTGGCTTTTTATGTGGGCATGAGGGATTTGAACTCAGATCCTCCACACCTGCTCAGAAAGTGTTCTTAACTCCTATCTTCCAAACTGGAAATAGCACCGATTTCACAGGGCTGATAACGAGGCTGTACAATTGTAAGACTATAAATGGTAAATGTTAGCGAACCTTCTATACTGATGACAAGTTTAAAGATAATATCTGTAATGTTTAGGTGAACTGTTAACTCTCTGTCCTCATATGAATTCTAGAGACCATCTATTATTATCTCAACAGAACGCCTTCAGTTTGAAAGGAGACACTGTCAGGCTTTGAGGAAACCATTTTTGTCTGATATCATTTACAGCCTCTCTAGCTACAAGATGGGAGTAGGAATCATACTCTAGGCATTCTGTGAGTAAGTTATTTTTGTGAAAATAACTGGAGTTTCATCTCACAGAACAGTGATTATTCCCTATCTATGGCCATCAACACGGATCCTCTAATGCATCCTGTGACTTTAGGAGCAGTCTCCACATTTGCTCTCCCTTTCTTTTTGAACCCAGTTCACATTAAAGTTTGCTAGTCATGTTCATACTAGGATCTATAGGTTTTTTTTAGTTGATTAAATCCTAGACTTTGCACATCCTGCAATCCCCTTGACAACCTTATTTCTGTCTTGAGAGAGAAATGAAATGTCTCTTGTCTAGCCATGTCTTCATAACTTGAGGCTAGCGATAGTATACAGGATTAAAGTATAGATCTGAGATAAGTTCCTGGAAATTATCTTCTATGAAAACCCATCATCTGTGGTAGCTTTGGGATTGACTCACAGTAGAAATTGGTTTGCATTTATTAAATACAAGAAACATGATTGTTTCTTGATTTTTATGACTCAAAAGGCTGTATATTTACTTCCTATGCAGCAACAGAAAAAAGGCAGATTGCTGCTTTGGTCTAACAGTGCTGAATAGCCCAACATCCAATTTCTCAGAATTTTTTTTCTATTGAAAGAGACACAAATTTGTCAATTGATTGATACACAGATGGGTCAATAGGAAGGCATGTAGTTCTCTAAGATCCAAGGTGATAGATAAGTGTTTATTGCTACTGAACACAGGAATGCCAAACTGAAACATTATAGTGAATTTCAGGTTTTCTAACATCTAATACATGATGGAGAAGCCCAAGTATCTCTTTAAAATAGTCTTTGCTACTCAATGTGACCATCACCCCCACCCTCATCACTATATCCAATTAGTCTTCTTGTTTCTTTCATTCTTGCTACTCTCATACTTAAGTGTAAAAATTGTCTACAAGACTTTTGCAAATGTAGGTCATGTTATTTTATCACTGTTTAAAACCATTGATGGCTTCCTGTGACTCTTACAATAAAAGACGAATATCTTTGCATGCCATTTAAAGCCCTACATGATCTGGCGGTTGCCCACACCTACAGCCTTATCTCATGGTATTCATCTGCTTGCTCATATCTGCTGGGTCCACCGCTTAGTTTTTTTACTGTCCCTCACACATTGCAAGGTCGCTCCTGGCACAGAGCTACTGTATTGGGCTGGAGAAACTCTCCTCATCGTTTTTTTCTAGTTGCGGTGGGACCCCGGTCCTATCTCTTCAGAAGAACGTTGTCGATCATTATTAAGTCGCATCTTCATGTACCTGCTGTTCCTGGCTGGTTTCTGGATGTGTATAACATTTATCCCCGTCTGGAACTAGGATATTTGCTTGTTTGATCATTTGTTTATACATCTTTACCTGGTGCATTTATCCAGGTTGTTGGACAGCAAGGAAATATGTATAATAAAAACTTCAGGCATTCTGTGTTTTATATTGCTATTTTAGTGCCTAGGTCTGAGTCTGTCCCATTGTAGATACTCAATAGCTTGAAAAAAATGAAATGAATAGAAATGATTGCCTTTTCTTAAGGGATTTATGTTTCTCTTTGCTTCTTTTCTTTTTGCTGGGAATAAAATTTAATCCAGGATGAAATTATTTTTCTTGAAGCTAACCAGAATTAAGTTGTCCAAGATTGAATTCAATGCATTTTCTTAGTAGAACCATACGGTACTGACCTTTCATTTTTAATAATACAAGGAAATCTATGTTTACCATTTCTTGAACGGTTCGTCTATGAGTATCAACAGTCTTAAATACCCAACTCTGAAAACTGAAGTTACCAGAGAAGAAATTGACTCTGCAAAAACAGCTTAACTACTCTCTCTGCTGACACAGTCACACAGTAAAGCACTGCATAGCAGACCAGTTCCAAGAGAAGCAGGTGAATAACCCATGGAACAACTCTGGGGCAGGCAAATAGCATAATGCCAATTCTGCACAGTATGCTTGACTTCCACCACAGAAACATGGTTTCTCTCTGACAAATTCAGGCTAACCATTAAAATTTACTATGAGGAGAAATTTAAAAAAATGATGGAAGCATGAGGCACAGAGTGGTGAGAATAAGAAGACATGAAGGATGAACTTTGGACCTCAGAGAAGGGAGAAGTCTCAACAGAGAATCCTGAAGGCGTTTCAGATGTCACACCACTGCCTCTCCCCACTTCACATCACTGTCTCTTCCCCCACTTTATACCATTCTCTCTCCTTCACACCACTGTCTCTCCCCCGCTTCACACCATCCCCTCTCCACATTTCACACCACTGCTTCTCCCCACTTCACACCACTATCTCTCCCCACTTCACAAGTCTCTTCCCCACTTCATACCACTCTCTCTCCCCAATTCATGAGCTGTTTAAGATGTCACACCACTATCTCTCCCCACTTTACACAACTGTCTTTCCCCACTTCATGAGATGTTTTTTCCTCGGCTTAAGCAGCTTCCATGTTGCTTCTATACTAAATGTGTTACAAACATTTAAAAACTTGAGTTATCTTCTTAGAATTGGTTTTTGATCTTGGAAAGGATGCCCTGAGACTTGACAAAGGTGTCAGTTATTGTCTCAGAGCATTACGATAAGACATTTAATTGAGATCCTACTTTTAATAGTTAAAATCCTGGGCTCAACAGTTAACAGTTCTACTGCTCTAGCAGACGGCTGGTTCAGTTCCCAGCACCATTATGGAAACTCAAAAACAACTGTGACTCCCTTCCAGGTGCTCTAATGCCCTCTTCTGGACTCAGTGGGCACTACACGGGCATGTAGCACACAGACAGACATACAAACCAAACACTTACATACTTGTAATACAAGTGAGTTAAAAAAATAGAGTAAAACTATTGCTAATTAATGATACTGCAGAATTGATGGAGTATGCTTGCATAGACAATGATATATCATCAGAGGGTTGATGCTTCTGGGAAGATGGCTGAGTAAATCTTAATTAGTCAACCAATTTCTAACAGTTGGACCTTCACTTTTTAAAATAAGAGATGCTGTAATCAAAGTATTTACACATATATCTTTTATTACTCACTTTGTAAAAATACCAATAGTTGAGATTAGTGAGTTAAAATATGTGATACCTTAAAACATTTTTTAACATTAAAAAACTTTTCAAAGGCTCTTTAAAAAGATCGTGTGTGTGTGTATACTGAAGAACGTTGTGCCAAATTACATCCCCCATCTGTAGTTGATGGGAATGTTTACTTTCAACTTTAATTAGTGGTAAGCCCAGATGGCTCCTAAGTTGTTGTGGTTTTTATTTTTTTAGATGCTTAATATATGAGTAATTTAAGAGAGAAAAAGTGTATTCCTTACAAATGATCCATGCCCTGTGCTTCTTTTTCTGGCATCATTTAGGTCCTTGTGGGTGTAGAAAATTTAGCCGCACTACATCTCAGTTCTGTGAAACACCAAGCTTAAGACACCAGCTATGATACATTCTTCTTGTTTCTTGCGTAGACACATCTTTCTTTCAGTCTTTTAAAGCGTACCTTCAGTTGTAAATTCCAGTTTAAACGTGTGGGCAGAACTGGAAGGCTTCAGCATAACTACAATCTTAATTCTAAGCTCTCCTAAGTCTTGACCTCTATATTTTCTTGTTTTAGTGCAGTGGTCTTTACATAACCATGTATTCATACCTGTTTATAAGAGCTTGGATGAGATAAGTATGTAAGTATGTTACATATTTCTACTTCTGGCTTTTGACTACTGAAAGGATGTTTTTACAACCTATTTCATTTCTTTGAGAATCTTAAAGACAGGAAGTTTTAAAGCTATTTTAAGTCAGAACTGGGTGTTTTTGCTTTTGCTTCAGGATAATTCTGTCAATCTATATGTCAATCAAAGATGAAGCAGCAGTTAATTCACATGGTGATTACACAGTGATATTGGCCATGCAGATATGATGGAGACTGGGAGAGCGTTTCCAGGGTTCTACTGAAGATGTCTGTGTTCCCTCCATATTGTTTTACTAAATACAGTAGAACAGACCAAAGGTTGTCATGGTTACCAATAGACAGTAGAAAGATAAGGTGCTGATGAAAACACGTCCCCACAGTTCCCCTGGTGATCACACTTTAACTAAAAGCAATATTGTTAAAAGCTTTATATTCAGAAGAGCTCCCATCTACCTCCTTTCCAAATGGATCCATGCTGAATGAAGCTTCAGACAACAACCGAATACTTGCAGGACAGAAAGGGAATTTCAATTACTTGCTATATAATTACCATGTAACCCAGCAGTCACCTTAGCAGTAGCATTAGGCAAACATGGACCATCTTTAGCTTCAGCTCCATGGAGCACTATACATGTATCCCATTGCATCCTCTAGTTTTGATATGAGGCAGAGGAATTGAGGGCTAAGTCATCTGTCCAGAGAGAGGATGAACAGCCACTGTGCTCACTGGAGCACCTGTAAGGAAGCTCAGAGACTGCAGAGGTCCAGTCCATGTGGATTCACATACATCTTGACATCTGTCTCCACACAGGAACTCTGATGAGGATGGGATGGCCATGCTTACAATGTAGAAAGCATACATGTTCCCTGGAATTCTAAATATGGAGATCCTAGCTTAGGTTTCAGGAATAGTCTAAAAATGGATGCAAAATGCAATTATTTGACATTTTTGGAAGGGGACTTCATCAGAGTTCAGAAAAATAGGAAAGCCAGAATGGGTTCTGGATTATCTTTCGTTGTGGGATATTTGTACACTGTGTGAAAATGTATGGCTGTGATTGGTGTAATAAGCTGAGTAGTAAATAGCTAGGCAGGAGGGATAGGTGGGATTTCAGGAGAGAGAAAGGATGAAGAGGAGAAAGCTAGGAGCAAAGACACAGAAAGGAAACAGGAGGTGCAAGATGGAAGATAGGTAACATCACATGATAGATTAATATAATTATAGATTAATATAAACGGGTTAATTTAAGTTATAAGAGCTAGTTAAGAACAAGCCTAAGCTATAGACCTAGCTTTCATAATTAAGAAGAAGTCTTCATGGTATCATTCGGGAGCTGGCTGGAGGGACAGAGAAAGACTTGTTATAGTCCTCTGCGCTTGTTCTTAAGCTCTTAGGTACAAGAGAGCTTATCCTACGTATTTTTGAGAAAAAAATTTATTATAACATCCTGGAGTATATTCATATTAAAAGAAAGTGGAGAGAGGAGAAGGGCCCGTACGGCAGGCCCTTGGAGAGGGCATCTGATCTAGCCACCCCCACCAGAGGAGAAAGGCCCGTGCAGCTGGCCATTAGAGAGGGCTTCCAATCTACCCACCCCCACCGGA
>JAQHUG010000027.1:5623290-5636737 GCA_028555095.1 Dicrostonyx torquatus | reverse complement strand
TCATGAACTCTAGACCCACAGCGTGGAGTCTCCATGGCACCAAACTAATCCTTCCATATGTGGGAGACAGTGGTGAAGCTTGGATTATCTGTGAGGCACCTGGTAGTAGGATCAGGATCTATCACTGGTGCATGAACTAGCTTATTGGAGCCCCATTTCCTATGGTGGAATTCCATGTTCAACCTTAATGCAGGGGAAAGGGGTTTGGTCCTGCCCCAACTTAATGTGCCAGGCTTTGCTGACCCCCTCTGGGAGCCCTTACCCATTGGGAGGAGTGGATGGATGGGGTGGGTTGGGGGGACTTGGGGGAGGCAGGAGGAGCAGTGGGAGGGGAGAACTGTGGATGGAATATAAAATGAAATTAGAAAAATAAATTAAAATAAAAATGAATATAAAGACATTACTATGAACAGAGAGGAACTGAATCCCTAATGTCCTTGACCTTGGTAGAAACATGGAAAAGTACCTGGCAGATATCTTATCAAGTTCACTTTGTCTATTTGTAAGAATCAAATGCACATTAAGTCATGAAACAAACATCAGCAAATTCTTCTGGGCTGTGATCCTAGAAACTAGATTCTTGTCACAGATAAGAACCTTTCTGTGTCCCAGTGGCATTCATAAGTAAGGGCAAAAAACTCTTCCTAAGTTAATCTAGATATTTAATGATTTTACAGTAAAATTTGTAATCCCTTTTTGGTAGTATGTATAAAAAGTATACAGAATATGTAATAAGAGGGACATATAGCCAACACACTTTTGGATAAAAATAAGTAGACAGCATGATCAGACTAACATAAAAGACATAATAAGCAACAAACTGTTATTTTCAGAAGTAAAATGTAGACCAGTGAAAGAGAATAGAGAGTCACACCCATATGGAACCTTAGAATCGGGTAGAAATGACATCCAGGTGAGTTATCAAATGAGATTTTTAAGTGAAGGATCAGGCAGTGTTATTCATGTGGAATAATGGAAGAATAAGAATGTTCTCCATCTTGTGTAGTACTACAAAACCAATTAGAGAAGTATCAAAACTTTACAACTTCTAGAAGCAAATGCAAATAAATGTTATTGTATCTTTGGAGACTGAAGGACTTTTAAAAAGACACAAGAGAGGAACAATTACCAGTGTGGCGGTCTGAATAAGAATGGCCCCATAAGTTCACATATTTGAATGGTTAGTCCTCAGTTGGTGAACTGTTTGGGAAGGATTAGGAGGTACATACAGCCTTGTTGCAGAGGTATGTCACTGGGGGCAGACATAAGGCTTCAATGGTTTAGGACATTCCAAGTTAGCTTTCTCTCTGATACTTGTGGATCAACATGTAAGCTTTCAGCTACTGCTCCAGTGCCATTCCTGCCCGTCTGCTGCCATGAAGCCTACTATGATGGTCACGGACTACAATACTCTGACACTGTAGGCCTCAAATAAACTGTTTCTTCTATAAAGTCGCCCTGGTCATAGTGTTTTAGCACAATAATAGAAAAATAAGACAATAAGTTTCCATGAAAATTAAGAGCTCCTTTCTATTTCATAATAGACTAGAAAGACAGGCCACAAGTCTGAGAGAGTTATTTTATAATATATAAATTAATAAAGGATTAGTTACCAAGAGAATCACTATATGTCTTTAAGCAAAAGACAAATAACCCAATGGGAAAATAGAAAAAGATACAAAAGCAGATTTCACTCAGAAAAATAAGTGACTGTTGAATGCATAAATATATACTCAACTATTCTCAAGAACGGAAAGGCAAATTGCAGGTCACAGCATTTAGGGATATGAATGACTCCAGCAAGGTTGATTCAAGCTTCTAACCTCCATGAGTGAGCATGGCAGTGAGAAGAGACAAGTTCTCATGAGCCAGTGCCTATGGATTCCAGAACACCACTATGTTAGTCATTCGTAACTAGGGGAATCCAAATTAAACTATATTGGCATAGCAATGATTATACCAACCAGATGAATAAAAATTCAAAATAAAAGAAAGTTAAGGATCAGCAAGGGGTGAATGGTAATTCTAATCCATTCTTCATGGAAGTAGAAGTTAGGTAAAAAATACTTTCAGTCACAATTAGGCACTTATAAAACTGAACATGCAATTATCATTCAACGTGGCAATACTACTTCTCATATGTAACAATTATACCTGCGGAGAAAGTTTTATGTATCAGAATGTTTTCAGGAGCATGGTTCACAGTAGAATGATACAGAAATAATAAAACTGCCCATCAAATACAGATTGGGTAACTGCATGGTGGTAATTCATGAAATGAAGAATAAAGAGAAATAACCAACTAACCACAAATTAACCTGGTAAACAGGCAAAACTAAACAAATAGGGAGTAGATATGCAAGAATTAAGACCATTAAGAAAATAGCAGACACTAAATCGAAGAAAGTAGTGAACTCCGAGGGCAAGGGACGTGGGTGGGTGTAATCTGGAGAGGTGTATTGTAGTCCTTCACAGGTGTCAGTAATGCTTTATTTTACTTTTAAAAAAATCTTTATTTTTATTTTTGCATTATGTATGCATGTATAGTGTGCATGTGGGTGTGGTTGCCCATGGAGGTCAGAAAGGGCATCAGGTCCCCTATAGCTGGAGTTATAGGTTGTGAGCTACTCAATCCAGATGGTAGGAACAGGTCTTGGGTCTTCTGTAAGAGAAGAAAGTACTCTTAACTATGGAGTTATCTCTCCAGCCCCAATAATGTTTTATTTCTTATGTTTCAGATCCACTTTTCAAAAGTCCAAGTATAAATTAGAAAATATTTTGATAATTTAAGGGAAATTATAGTAATAAATAAAAGCATTATTACCGAAAGAGTCTAAGTCTAACTGAGATAGCTCTGTTGCTGTGTACTCTATGACCCAAATTCCACTTCCTGCACTCATGGAAAAGCCAGGCAGAGTGGTACATATTCGTCATCCATCTCTGGAGAGGTGACGAGAGCAGGATCCCTGGTGCTGCAGGTCCCAGTGCGAATCTCTATAGACACTCCTTTCCCGTAACCTCAAGAGGATGGATAGCTCTCTAGGAAAGATACCTGACGATGACTTCTGCCTTCAACAGGCAAGTGCACACACACATGCGATCACACGCTAGTAAATCTGTGCCCTACTACACAAAATAAGTAAATATAGATAATTAAATATCACAATCTTTGTTCTGTATCACCTAGGTCAACAGATCCTTAAGCAATCTACACAGTTGGGAAAGTCACTTCTTCCCTACTGGTATAGAAATTGGAAAATACTGAATATTGAGATGCTTATGTCTAACATCTCTTCTTTTAAAAAAAAATCCACTGATTTTTAGAGAGGCTCTTATTAAAAGGGATCTTATGAGATCCCATATAAAGCTATAAAAAGGAAGAACATGAATTAATTATATTGCCAGGCAACTTAGGACCAAAATATTTCTCACTGGAGAGGAGATAATGCAATAACCGAAGCTTTATATGACAGAGCAGCACACAGGGAGGTGGAGGGGTAGCTCAGTGGGGAATGATGTTTGCTGCCCCATCCTGGGTACCAGAGTTTGTTCCCAGGAACCTACATAAAAGCTGGTGCACAGAATTGACTCCACAACATTGTCCTCTGACCTTCATGTGCACACTGGGCCACATGCCCTCTTACCTCCAAATACCCACTCTCATACATGCTAAGAAACATTTTTAAACTAACAAAACAAAACAAAGCAAAAAACACTGAATAGTTTTATGCAAAGCTCTTAAAAGTATATTACTTAAAAACACAGAGCTAAAGAGTAGTTCAATAATAGAGCACTACCCTAACATATATAAGATCCTACTTCAATCTCCAATGCCATAAAAAAAAAAAGCAAAAATTTTAAACTACCAAACACTGGCAACTTTTGCTCTAAAAGTAACTAGTTATTTTATTTAAAATATTGCTAATATTTTGGCAATTTCTACAATAGTTTCACAATTAGGTTAAGATTACATGGCATAGCCACAGATGCACAGTTGTTTTAAAATGTACACAGATAAACAAATGTCTGTAACTGACATTCCTAAGTGCTGCTGCTTTCTCAAGTGCTATGTGCTCCTTTAAGGTCTGCTCAACGTGGGGTGGGTCCTCCAGCCCTCTGAGAACTGGGTTAGATGGGCAGATATGCGGGAAATGTTGAGCCTTATATACTTAAATATTCATAAATAGCTCAAATTTGCCTTGTATTCTCTTGAAGGCTGAATGGGCTAGAGATACAAATATCCATTACTTATTACTGAAGAATTTCTACAAAGCTATAAAATACCTGCTTCAAATCATTCTAGTTTATACTTTCAGTGACATAACACACACACACACAGACACACACACAGACACACACACACACACATGCCTACTATGATTTTTGAAGATTAGTCATAACTAAAGATGGTACACTGTGGACAATTTCCACATAGAGATGTTCAGCTTGCTTCCTGCAAGGTACCTCGGATCTTGTATTGCAATTAAGAGCTGTTCTAGAGGAGCCCAATTGAGTACTCCTTCCATTGAAAGAAACAAAACAAAACAAAACAAATTCAAACTTGGTTTCTTCTCGTTAGTCATTGTGGGTCTCATGCAAAACTTCATTAATGCATGAACTGCTAAACGGCTCTAAGTTCTCTAATCAAAGAGCAAAACTCATCCTTTGAATCTCCTCCTTCCATCACCACAAAACAAATTAGCAAGCTCCAAAACAGAAAGAGAAAACCAGTGCCATCAATTAAATGTTAAATAGTTCCAGGCCTGAATGGCTGAATGGAACAATGTTGACCAGTGACCCAATTAATTCGGGGCCCGTGCTTTTCCATCTCCAGGCTTTCTGGATAAAGGCAGGCTCACAACTTCCACGCCACCCTCTTCATGACACAACATCCTATCGTTGAATAATAGAAGACAAACACTGACCTACTTTAGACGTGCAGATGAAAAGAAAATGAAAACAGGATACATGACAGTCGCAAGGAAACCATGGTAACTAGAGAGGGCTGTTTGCTTACTTTATTTTGCTCAGAATAATCAGCAAGCTGAGCCTTTAGCTCGGCTATCTCAGCCTCCAGCAGATGGATCACTTCCTCATAGTCCATTTCCATCCCATGCGCCTGCCTCTGTGCAGCCTCAGCAAGATGGATCCGGCTTCGCAGAGCTCGCGTTTCCTCAGCTACAGCTTTGGCTTCCTATGGAGTTAAAAGTTAGTGTCAAGTGAAGAAAATGAAAAACATACTTCTGAGTTCTACACAAGTATTTTTCTCATTTTGGCAGTTATGACTCCAAAGATAAAGAGTTTAACACGTCTATGCTCTTTATCTTTCACCGAAAAACCAGTAAACATGTTATTTCACCATGTGAACGAGTTACCCTGTCTTTTGTTGGTTTCTTGAAATTTGGGGGGTAATTTTTTTTCCTGTATAAAGATTCTGTGTGAATCTTTAGCATCACACGGCTAGCATTGCTTTTGGAAAAATGAAGGAAGGTAAAGAAAATTGAAAATCTAAAATAGATGATTAGGAACTGATCCAAAAGACAGAAGGAGTAAGCTACAGAAAAAGGAATAGGTGAAGGGGCTTGTGTTCTCAGGAGGTTACTTCAGCTTCATCAGATGCTTGGCGAGGGGTTTACAGTGCCTTGGGGCTTCGTGGTGGACCAAGACCGAGGCAAAGCTTTCTTCCTGTATATCAGACTATTACTTCTTGTTTGACAGCAACATAATATATAGCTGTTTATCTGTTGGATCCAATATTCAGGAGACAATGGATTAAGCAGCATTTATTCATAAGCAATCAGAGACCCAGAGAATAAGCAAGCTGACCAAGGGCATATAGTAAGACAAATTTCGAGCCCAGGTCTGCTTGGTTTTAATACTAACGATCTCTTTTCATCACTGTATTGTCTTTGGATGACAGAATAAAACAAAACAAATAAACAAAAAATGCTCCAAACACTAGCTAGACTTTTCACTTTGGAAGGTTAGGGTGGCAAAAGCCATTTGCTCTCTCAAAATGTGCCTTGTTGCTAGGGCACAGTCCCCTAGGACACCCGTATAATTTAACATGGCAGCTATTATAGCGTAAAACTCTTTAGAGAGTGCAGGAATCTCTCTTTGCTGTAATGGAACTTTCTGCTCCAATTGCCATGGCTAATATTAAACTATGTCTATTTTGACGTTCTTGAAGCTGTTATGGAGCATTTGCTTTTGCTGGAGCATGAAGTACTGAGAGAAGCATGGGTGTGGGGATATCCGCAAGGGTCTATTTTCATTCGGCATTCAATAACTGTTTATTATATGCCAATCTCTGCAATACGCATGAACAGTATACACGGAAAGCTCTCACCCTTCAAAAGCAATGTTCCAGTTTCGAGAGAGAGACGTAGGTTGGGCATGAGTCCCGATCTCAGAAGACACTGACAAGAGACCCACAGAAGGGACTATGCCATGATTTCCTGAGGAGAAGCTTTCTGGGCAAAAGCAGCACATGTGCAAAGGACCTGGGATGAATTGGGCTTTCTATCTTTGGAGAACATTGAGGCAGTCAGAGTGGCAGAAGCAATGAACAGTACGGGAACGACAGGGACATAGGGAAGATACCAGGGCAGAAAGGTAACATGAGTGAGTGTGGAGACAGGATGGCCTGAAGAGCCAGGCCTTCCTTAAGAGCATTCATAGCCCTCTGAAGGAGCTCGGCTTCCCTCAGAGTGAGGCAGGAAGTGTTTGGAGGGCCTTGAGTAGAGAAGTGAGAGGAACTGGTGTAAGTTTTAAAAGGGCACATGACTCTACTTAGTTAAGAACAAACTGTATGGGAGGACACGGGTGGGAGCAGAAAGAGAAGGAAGGGAACAAGTAAAAGTAACTGCAGTTGGCCATGGTGGTTGTAGAAGAGAGGGCAGATGAGGCAGTTAGAGTTCCAGTACAGTTTGGGAGTAGAAGCGGCTAGGTCATCAACAACACGAAGTTAGCATCTACTTCATACACACAACGGTGGGATATGATGTAAATACAATACAAAAGGTAAATAATACCTACACCCTTCTGGCTCAGCCTGGAACATAAGGTGTCATGTAGATAAACGGGGTAAAACTAAAACCAACATGAACAAATGAGCAAGAAGGAATGTGGCACAACAGAGATGATGCCAGGTGGTTTTGACTGAGGTAGAGGGATCCTATTGGAAGATAGTTTTTAGTTGGTTTGTTGTTAGTAGAGCTATATAAACAAATGAATAAATCAGATTAATTTTAAAAGGTAAACCTGGCAGCTGGGTGCAAAGTGGAACAGTATGGGAAGCCAGCTGCTTTCTATACCTGTTACCCAGAGAATCTGATTCCCATATATCTGAAAACACTTGTCTTATACCATAAAGGTGCCTTTAGAAATGAGATTATGGAGGAGAGAAGGGGATCTACCTAATGTACAGCACCTGTCAGTCCAGCCCAGGTAACCAGGGAAGTTACGCGTGATAGACCTGGGTC
This sequence comes from Dicrostonyx torquatus, assembly GCA_028555095.1. Taxonomy (NCBI): domain Eukaryota; kingdom Metazoa; phylum Chordata; class Mammalia; order Rodentia; family Cricetidae; genus Dicrostonyx; species Dicrostonyx torquatus. The sequence continues at coordinate 5,629,253 of JAQHUG010000027.1, read as the reverse complement.
AACTTCCCACCAGATTGCTGCTGCGCACACAGGAGGCACCAGTTTAACATGCCAGTCCTGTTCTAGAGGTTGCGTGTGTCGAGTCAGCTAACTGTACATTGCACTATAAGGTATGTCTAGAATCATCCTCATTTTAAAGACAGGGCACCAAAGCACAGAAAGTTTAGTGGCAAGGCTGGGATTTGAACTCATGCAGTTTAGTTAACAGAGTTTATGCTCTTGGTTACTAGTTCATATACTATCTGGTCAACTACAGAAAACGTTATAAATAATAACTTTTAGGTACCACTTACCACCAGCATCAGCCCTGCACTAGCTTAGGATGTGGTTATAACAACAGACTCTCAAACACATTTTGAGGACACTGTACTGATACCCATTTTCTATTCAATCAAAAAAAGAAAAAAGAAAAAAAAAAAAGAAAGAAGCTTCTGAAGTGAGGAGGAAGGGCGGGAAAATCACCCCAGCTGCAGCAAAGAAACACTGATTTGATGCTTGGTCCTCTTCACACCCGCATTGTGCAGCTTTTATTCCTCCATAAAAACAGCACTTTTATTTTTGTTCAAAGAATGCTGGTTAATTAAATGAAGAATCTGGATGGGATTTGTGCAGCTACTGCAGTGCAATGACGGTAATACGGTGTGAAATACGGCTGGGTGGTAAGTGATGCAGAGGTTTTTGATGCTGAATAAATTTATACCATTTCTTTTGTAAATGCCTAACTGTCAGGCGGGTGAATGTGACCCCTTAGCAAGGTTCTAGCCCAGTTCCCACTGAATGGCTGCTTAAAAGATTAGAGCACTGAAAGATGCCTTTTAGAGAGAGCAGTAAAGAAAAGATAACAGCAGTGGGCCGGATTTAGCGAGAGGATCACAACAATCCATGTTCTCTTTTCCTCCCAGGCTGTCTTCTGATAAATAACTGCAAAATCTCCTATGTCAGTAACAGTTGAGCTAGAATTTTCTCAGGGCCTCACCATCAACATGAAATCCCAATTAGGACAAAAACAGTAGAAAAACAAAGACGTAATAGCAGGTCAGGAAAACTAGGCAAAACATGCTTTTAAATACTAAATAGTATGACTGAACTCAGTGGAAGAAAATCCTGAAAGATGAAGTCCAATCAGAATTTTCCTAAGGGCAACAATGAGGAGATGCCTTCAGTCCAGTGCCTCTTTGTTAAATAAAGGTTTGCCTCCCCACAATTTTGCAGTGAATCTTTAGGAAAGATAAGGCCAAATTATTCTTTGGAAATATAATGCATGCTGATGATAATCTTTGTAGGCCACAGATACTTTGGCCTTAGCTAAAGGCTGCTGTGCTGTTTGTTTTCATAGATGCAGCATTTCACCCACAGAGTAACATGATCTACAACAAAACAAACAAAAACCTGCTTTGGACGTGTCCTTGTTAGGTCAGATCTGAGATTCAATTTTCTCTCATTTTCCGCCTCTATGATTCTGTAAGACCCAGCATGTTCATCTATGTAGTGAGCTTTATCAGCTATAAGACCATAATAGCTCTTACAAGAAGGTTAAAGAAACTATTACAATCCTTGCTATAGTTTTTCCTTTGTTTCTTTTTACTATTTTTCTTTTTTGGGGGGGGGATGTACATATCATCTATGCTGTTACACAACCTGACCAGGTAATTTATTAAGTAAGGACTTTCTTGAGGTACTTAATTGGTAATGCTGGTAATACTAGCTGTCTGGAAATGTAATTCGTACATGTCTTTTTTAATAATAAAAAATTACGGCAAACTATCCCCTCTCTAGGTATGAGTGCTAACAGTTCCCTAAAGTAGAAGTATTAACCGCAGTTGCAAACGTGTAATTAGCTCAGAAGTCCACAACACTTACAAGCTCTGTAATTTATAAGCCAATCAGTAAATCTTTCAAATGTCAGTGGCTGACAGGAGAAAACAGCAGATTGCAAGGAGATATGTTTTTAGTAAGGTATGCTACCCAAGCCCCGAGAATGCTTCTCTTATCAGCTTCCGACATTCGCTCACTGGAAAGCCTTTCTTAGTCTTCAATCCTATTTACAGTTTTCAAAAAGATTAAGGCTTGCTGCAGGAAGACGGCTGTTTGGTGAACTAGAAATGCTTAAAAGCAAGTTATGGCCAGTCTTCTTAATTTGTGTACCTGACTTATTTTTTTAGCTGTCTGAAAGCATGATCTCAAAGTGCTTTGCAGATATATTCATGAATGAATGAACAACACACCCAATAATGTCAACGAATTTACAGAAGACTCTAACTTCACAAAACACTTTTGGAGACACCCTTTGGCTATATAACCCACACTGGACTTGAAACTCAACGTAATATAGGCTAGTCTCACATTTGAATTGATCCTCCTGCTTCGGTCTCCCAAAGGCTAGGACAAGAGGTATGGAAGACCAAGACCAGCTCACAGAAAACATATTATCTATCTCTATCCCCCACCTTTCTTCCTGTCTTCAGGGGTACTCTAGGTCTAAAGCCTGCACCACTTTACTCAGTCAGCCATTAAACACTTGTGAAATCCTCAGGGTGCAATTCGCGGGCATTTCTTACTTCCTTTCGTATCCTCACAGCAGATCTGCGTCTTTACCATCTAGTGCATGGGATGACGGCGCATAAGAGATCACCTTACCTACTGGGCTTGCCATTGCAATGTGCTCTTCACATTTCCAAAGGATCAGTTTACCTCAGTCATTGGTCAGCTTCCACCGTAAGTAGCAAACATGGTCCACGGTAAAATGTATCCTCCTGCTCCATAGTTCAAAGTTCCCCACTACCAGCTGTCAAGTAAGCTTCTAGCTTTAGTACACTGAAGTGTCTCCCATGATGACACACACAAAGATTCACACATGTGCCGAATATACCTTTACATAAGAATCTAGAAGATTCATTTCATAGTATTTATCAAGCAAATGAGATTATGTAAAATCTAAATAGAATGAAGAAAATAACCAAAGTTAAAAGAAATGTTGTACTTCACTCTTTGACAATTATGTTATTTTTGCACTAAAGATTTAAACATTACAAAGATTTGTTTATATTTCCTTTTTAACATGTATTAAGACAGTAAATGTCGTCAAGGATGATAAAATCTTAAAGGCCTCTTCCAACTCCACCTTATTCTGCAGTGTATGAGGCAATACTTTTTTCTTGTAAAGTGTATAACATGGATAATTTGTAAGTTCAGAAAACAGGTTTAGTTTATATGAAAAAATAAAATCTCCACTGTGCAAAGAATGAGTCGTTTAAACTTTCTGGAGGCAAATTAGGTCAATCATATTATAATTAGCTCTAATTAAGCTTCCCAGGGGTTGTCAACTTCTTTACCTACAGCTGCCTCACTCTAAGAGGTAAAAACTCATTTCTGCCTTGGAACAGCAAGGAAAATCAAAATAATAATTTTCAAACTCCTTCATAAAGGAGTTACTAGTCAAGGACAGGTACATAAGTACATAACTCAAAAAAGTTGTATCATGTGATACTCTTTACAATATTACAATTAATATACAATTAATTAGTTTAAACCATGTTTTAGCGTCAGGATGGTTTAACCCTGAACATGTACTTTTTTAGTGTACTGAAGGTTGACATAAAATAAAAAGCTGTTTGCTCATGTTAGCTCCAAATGTGCTCAAGAGGAATATTTATAGTACTGGAAGCCTTTCATAGAGTTTAAACCCTTTTTATAGACACAATGCCGCTTAGTGGCTACATCTTTAAACATTAAACATGGAGAATTCTTCTAAATTTTAGGCCTTAAGGGGCTCTGTTGTTAAAAGAGAAATGCATTTCTTTCAAATTAAATGAATGAGAGAGAGAGAGATTGAGAGAGAGAGAGAGAGAGAGAGAGAGAGAGAGAGAGAGAGAGAGAGAGAGAATGAGAATCTTGTAGCACATGGCCTAAGGATGTAATGCCCATATAAATATAATATCTGATTCTAGCCAAAGAGCTAAACAAAATAGTCTCTTAACCAACCAATAATTACTGAGAAATACTGTAAAGGCTGAAGAGCTGAAACAAACCTTAGGCTATGTAAGAATTGAGTCTCTAACTGAGGGTGATACCACAACAATAAATGGTTGCTGTAGGGAACCACTGTTTTGGGGGGTTTTATATTCTCATACTATATACTTATACAACACTTTCAGCATTAAATAGAGATAGGAAAAGATCTGGGTAAATATATATCTGAAAAATGGTCAGGAATAAACTTCTTCAAAGATTTTAATTTTTATTTTTTTATTGTTTTTATTGAGCTACACATTTCTCTCTGTTCCTCTCCCTTCCTCCCCTCCCCTTCTGCCTGCTCCCATGATCCCCACCCGCCCAGTTTACTCAGGAGGTCTTGTCTTTCTCTACTTCCCATGTAGTTTAGATCCATGTATGTCTCTCTTAGAGTCCTCATTGTTTGTTTATTTATTTATTTGGGAGCCATTTTAGGGTTGGCAAGAGACTTGGCTCTAGAGGGGATCCCAGGTGTCCACAGGGATGTCACCAGCTAGGTCCTTGGGCAGCAGAGGAGAGGGTGCCTGAACTGGCCTTGTTCCATAGTCACACTGATGAATATCTAGAATATCACCATAGAAATTTTGTCTGATGGATGGAGATAAAGACAGAGACCCACATCCACATCAGAGCAATGGACTGAGCTTCTTCAAAGATTTTTAAAAGAAAAAATAGTAAAATTAAATTAATAACACAAAACCACTAGTATTTATAAAATGAGAAAAGGGATTTTTGTACAAGTTAAATATTTGCCTCAGGGTTGGGAGAAATAAGAATCAACATCTACCATGTAAAGAGATCTCTAATGTAGATCTACTACTAATGTAGGGAAATGGGATCTTAAGAGTATAAGAGAAGAAGACAAAAAAGCAAGAGAGGACATGCAAGTAAGAAAAGGCTGTGTGGAGAAACCAGGGGAGCATCATTTCTGCCACATCAGCAAGTGCAAGTGAGACAGGTCCATGTATGAGAAGGAGTAACAGCACGGAGAGGAAACGGTCCCATGAGAACATCCAAGGGTGTGTCCTATGACACTGGGCTTCCAACACAGGAAACTCTGGGGGAGATACTGCAATCATATCGTAGCCATAGCGACAATCGAGATTGCTAAAGCTTGCTTATGGTGCTGCATTCACTTCAAGAGCATCACTAAGTGAAGTGCTGCTTTTATTATGCAAGAGCTGTGATGGAGATCTCGCTATTCTGGAATTCAGGCACAGACAATATCAAAAGACAACAAATCAATGTACATTTTTAAACAAAATAATTTACTTATGTGGGGTCATACAAGACTACACCAGTCTTGTTTTTAACTCTTCAACGTTTTGTGAATAAATCATTGCTACAATGTCATGAGTCCCATATGACAGCAGGAGTACTGAAAGTGTTTCTCACCCAGCAAACTGCCAAGATAAGACTTTTATAGTATCAGCCACCTTATCACTACTTCCTCCTTGGATCAAATGCTCTAGTTTGTCAGTCCAACTATTATATATTGCTCCAACATTTAAAACAAATGTTTGGCATCTACACAGATGTTTAAAGTGTAACCTAAAAGGTGCTCCATCAGTCAATGATCATGGATTTTTAGGGGTATGTATTTTTTCCTTAGGTAAATAAGAAAAATTATGGAGGGTAAGGGCACTTGGTTTTATATATAAATATGCCTCTAACAATCCACCAGCTCCAAGGTACCTATTAAGAAAAGTTCACTAGAAAGGGATGGTTTTGCTCTATTCTTTTTTTTTCCTCTGCCATTCCTAAAGGTTGTATATTTACCCTTCATGATCTCTTCATATAAAACCCATACTTAATGAATTATTTCAAAGGTCTATTTAAATTCTCTCTTGCAAGTTATTATAGAAAGGTGCAAAGTGCCCAACTACCTAGCTGGGGACATCCCTGGGAACACCTGGGATCCCCTCTAGAGACAAATCTCTTGCCAATCCCAA
>JAQHUG010000027.1:5608259-5622572 GCA_028555095.1 Dicrostonyx torquatus | reverse complement strand
AGATGGAGAGGGGAGGGTCTTGGGCTTTCCACAGGGCAGGGTATCCTGCCCCATCCTAAGAAAGCAGGGGGAGGGTGGTGGGGTAGAGGGGGAGTGGTGGGGCCTGGAACAAGGGGAGTAAATGTAATTTTTTCTTTTAAATTTAATAAAAAATGAAAAAAAAGGTGCAAAGTGATTGACTGGAAGATGGCATGTGGTCCCCTGCAGAGCCAGACCATAAAAGACACATTGTATGGGGCCCTATCGCCACCAGTTTCTCATAGGGAAACCTCCTATAGGTAATGGTATAACCAAATTAACTGCAGGTTTCCATGAAGAATACTATCACTTTCCTTCCAAATTCCTTCACCACTAAAAATGGTCTCAAATTAAGTCAGCACAATCAAAAGGAGTTTATAGTACAGACAAGACAGAAAAATGTCTCTCGGAATCCTTAAGGCACCAAAATCTTTTCTATATTAAAGGTGTAGTAACTGATTGGTAATTCTAAAATACAGAATTCAGAATGGAAATTCTGAAATAGGCACCTATATTAGTCATTTCTGCTATAAAATATCTGAGTGGGCTAACTTGTAAAAGAAAGGCTTAGTTAGTTCATAGTGTTGTAGATTCAAGGTCCCAAGAGCATGCTGATGACTGACAAGGTCACGTGGTTGTGTCATATCATGGTGGATGGTGTTATAGTGGAAGTGCAATGAGATGGAACATTCGTGAGAAGGAGCCATGGCATGGAGAGGAAAGGGTCGCAGGAGAACATCCAAAGGTATGACCCATGACCTGAAGGTCTTTCTAGGTTTTAATGGTTTTATTGCCTGTTTATATCTTTACCCTGAACATCAGGCTTGCAACACAGGAAACTCTGAGGAGATACTGCAACCATATCGTAGCCATAGCAACACTTGAGTTTGCTAAAGTTTTCTTGGAGCACTGCATTCACTTTAAGTGAATCACCAAGTACAACTGATGTCTATACAAACAGGATGATGACTGGGAGCCTGGGAAACCACATCGCCTGCTCCTTTTCAAGTAAGCTTTCCTTACCTTAGGCACTTTCTAGGGCAGAGTTTAATGGTAGGGAAAAGAGAAGTCATTTTCTGATCACAAAAAAAAAAAAGAATAAATGCTGAAAAATACACCCAAGTCTATTTGCTCTATAAGCTTCTCTAATCACACTGCTTACCGTTATAAGTGCTTTAAAATTGTTCTGAGTATTTTTTTGCTTTTAAAAGCCCTGCTAGGGTTAGTAGTAATTCACAATCATAATATCACAGAACGATCTCATGGTCATAAAATCTCACCCAGTGGTCACATCCTGCATGCTAATAGAAAATCACAACCAGGGAGGACACATTGAGATAGTCCACCAACCTCTTAGAGAAAACCAGTTTTATACTGCTCTCATCAAGCAAAAGGAACAGCTGTGGATCTCTACAACAATCCAGGTGGATCCAAGACAGTCTAGTGAAAATAATCATTAAGAAAAGTTACTTGCTATATGGTTCCATTTGTGTAGCATTTCCAAATGACAAAATGCAGAGTGGACAATAGATTCACAGCTGTCAGGTATCAGGAGGGCAAGCAGAAGGAGGTAGCAGTGGCCCCACAGGGTAGCATGAGGAGTCTCTCTGTAAAGGGTCTTAAGTAGGGAGCAGAAGCTATCAGTCTAAGAGGACGAACATTTTACTATAGCATGCTTTTGGAACAGAAAGGATTGATACAACAAACGCATGTATTTTTCTTATTTTCTTCCCTCCGATGATGAGACAGTATTTTAAAATAAGTACTAGTAATGCTACTGAAAACTATTAGAAGTTCAAATTATTAAAAGAAAAGAAGGTATTCTGAGGTCACCCAGACATAAAAGTTGGAGGTGTCACTGTTGATACCCTACAGGAAATACACTCCCTAGAAGTGTGGGACCATAGCTATGGCTCTTTTCAGAAATAGTTAACTTGTGTTCAAAGTTGTCTTTCTTGCCTCATCCACAAACCAAGATGGAGTTGATAGCAGTGTGTGCTGTGACAACGTCCATGCCAGAGAATGCTGAACTGACTCGACTTCCCATTTCGTGCCCTTCTGAAGTCTTCTGCCCAGGCGAGGCAACTACAACTGGACCGATCTGATACCAGTGAAGTTGCCAAGAGAACAATCCCCCATGTTCCAGCAGAGCAAAGACTGGTTCAGACAAGCTAAGGATTTCGGCTTTGGAATATTCACCAACTCATTGTTGCCTGAGGTCATAACACTAGCTTGGAAGGAAATTTCAAAACTACCTGAGTGTGCGGGTGGATTTTAGAAAGCTGGTGATCAAAGGGAGCTGCTACAGGAAGGGCTCGTACCTGTTAGAAGCTGTTAGAACTTGAAGGGAAAAAGTGACAAGTACAACTTCATGGGAAATTGTTCTCTTAATTTTAAACAGCAGGGCTGGGCTATTCTGTAGGGCATGAAATCTCAAAAAAAAAAACAAAAAAACAAAAAAACAGGTTTGAGAAACAGTCCAGTCAATTCGTTACAGAACCAAGAGTATGAAGAGTCGTGGTAATCCCTGGTTGAAGAAACACCAGGGACAGACCCTTTCAGTGAGAAAACACCCCATGTTTCTTTTATTTTCTTCACCTCTGTGTCTTCTACCCACTATCCCTGCCTTCCCTTTAGTTACCCATTGCCTTCTTTGTAGGTCATTGCACTAAAGATAAATCAGCTTCCATATTTTAAAATAGCTAGAGAACCTTTGAAAGGAGAAACCATGATGTTTTTAGGATTGGTTCATCACTTTATATAATAAAATCTGGAAACGGGTTAATAAAGGCTCTTTCCCTATGAATTACTACTGCTCAGAGTGACCCCAGAGCTCCCCGCCCCCTGAACAATTCATACTATTGCCATTGTTCTTGCTTGCCTACCATAACAAGCCTGCAGGATGCTATTGCTGAAGGCATAGCACACTTTGGTTGCAGGACACAGTGAAACCAAGCTGGAACTGACCTAGGAGCTTCCTACTGGCTAGCTTCATAGTGCTAAAAGGTGCTATGCAGCTGACTGAGAGAGAAAGGCACCCGTGACTTTCCCGTTAGAGGACCCTGTGTGCTACAATACCCACCTGCCAGACAATACGTGCCTACTGGTACAACAACAGTATGACTGATAGGGGCATAGCCACCCACATTCTGATTGGAGGCCCAGTGTACAGGAAGCATTCATGTAAATTTGGCAAAATAAACAAAGAAACATGGCTGGGGAGGTCATAGGCCTTGGAAGGGAACTTTTTTTTTTTTTTCGAGACAGGGTATCTCTGTAGCTTTGAAGCCTGTCCTGGAACCAGCTCTTATAGACTAGGCTGGTCTCGAACTCATAGAGATCAACCTGCCTCTGTCCCCCAAGTGCTGGGATTAAAGGCATGTGCCACCACCGCCTGGCTATTGGAAGGGAACTTACTAATGTTGTTTTGTTAAAGGACATGGTGTCAAAATGGCTGCTAAATAGTTAGGATCCAATGCATAGATTAGTGCTATTTTCCACCTTGGTTAGAGAAACTGCTTTTTCCAGCAAGCAGCAGTCATTGTAGCATCTTAGAACTGAACCAAGAACTGAGACGAAGGGACTGTTGACTGCTCCGTCCTGAAGAGAGCATCTAAATTGACCTCTTCAAGGCTCAGGGAACATCTGCTGAAGAGGCAGGGCACAGCGAATTTAAGAGCTGAAGGATGGGAAGAAAGTGCTAAGAAGTGCTGTATTCAGAACAGGACATGGCCATGGTACTCAGGAATTCACAAGGGCTATGATGACCTGAACAAAAACTGCAAAAGATCAGCCAGCACTCAGGCACGGATGCGGGAGGGGTTGAGGCTCTATTCCTGGCTAAGGAAGGAGCTATTGGCAATTGATGACTATTGAGGGAGGGGGTGTCACCCCCCTTCAGGGATGTGCTCATTGGCAGGTGAAGAACACCATAGCCATCAATCATGCAGGTACCACTAATTGAACTCAGAAGGTTATAAGGAAAGAGAGAGAGAGAGAGAGAGAGAGAGAGAGAGAGAGAGAGAGAGAGAGAGAGAGAGAGAGGACATTAAGGTGGAATGGGGAAGTGTAAAGGGTAAGGGAGGAGATGGAGTGGAGGGAGTTAGGGGTGGAAATGATCAGAATACATTATATACAGGTAGGACATTGTCAAAGAATACATCAAAATATTAAGAAGAACAAAATTAGGATAGTCTACTGATAAAGAATAAACTGACTAGCAATATGACAAGGACAGAGAAAGAGATTGAGCAGGATGATTTTACAAAGATATTTGGAGTAAAATTTTTTGCAATATATAAAAACAGGAATAGTGAAACACATTTTTGGAAGTGTACAATGAATTTTCTGGAAAGTGTTTTTTTTTTTTTTTTTTGACAGTCAGCAAAGAATGACTGGAATTAGCCATTAGCACAGACGTAAATGCTCCACATTTGCAATCCTGGCTGCTGTGGATCAGGTTGCGGTTGGTGCAAAAAGGAAGCCATTTTTTTAAAATAAGCTGGTAATTTCAGTTATGATAAAGACAGAAAAAGTACTTTGTATATATAGATAAAGTTCTTTAGTTAAGTCACAAATTCCCACATACCCTAGACATTTGGTAACAATACCAGCAATTAATAGATTTAAAATGTGTAACTCAACTACTTTTCCATAGTTTCAGATAAATAATGTAACAAGAGAAATATATGAACATTTATCTCAATGAACTTCCAAATTTTGATGAAATTTAATTTTTAGCCAAAAAACCTTGAAATGTTTAGAGTAGCTATTTTAAAGAAAAATTTCTGCTAGATAAAGAGAAACAAGTTTTTATTACACCAGATGGTATCCTAGCTTTGTTAGAGCAAGACATTGAATTTACTGATGTTTTCAAACAAGAGTTTTATTGTTTTATGACACCATAAGATAGATACATATGGTAGAAAACCCAAAAACCTGTGCTCAGCTTTCTGATGCTCATTGTATAAAACTGCGATGGGCACAGTTTTAGTCCACCATGTAGCAATCAACAACAACAACAACAAGGCCGTGTGAGTTACATTTTTCTCATCAATATCACACTGCATGCTAATGAACTAATTCACATGAAACGCTGACAAATGGGAAATCTGACTTCTGAATGTAAAACAGTAAGAAACTGCCAATGAAATTTGTAACAATACAAACAATTATAGCTAGTTTATATTTTCCTTATATGTATTGACAGGTAAAATCTAGTTATTGGTAAACATTATATCAATTGGCTGCAAAGCAAAAATGATCAAAATATGCTTTGTAGCTGATACTGTTTCGAGCTATGACCCGTATGTGCAATTTCCCTGGAAAATGAAGCTGTATTACTGAGTTGAAAATAATAACTGAATATTCTTAAGCAGATGTAGTTATGAAAAGATAAATTATTCTAAAAAACTTAGTTTTGTGAACATGGATATAAATATTAAGTAACTTTGGGATTTAATTCAGTTATAACAGACTTTTAAAGTTTGTTTAGAAAAACTTGAGCATATGAATCTATGTTTTTACATAAATTTTATTATATTAAAACAGATTTAGTATTTCCAATAAAAATTTAATATAATAAAGGTGTTTTAAAAGTGCAAAAGTAGTACTACTGTAAAGATACAGTGCAAAAATATAAAATATCTCATTAATAAAATTTTAATATTGTATGCCAAAATATTTTAAATTTATTGTTTCTTTCTGCTAGTACAAAATTTAACTGTCTGTAACTGGCTTCTATATTTCTATTGGACAGTGTTATTAATGTAAAAAAATTAGAGAACTTTCAACTAATTATTTTAAAATAATTAGTTAATAAATAAAATTAGTTTAGTAACTAAAAGATTATTCTTTTGCAATAATCTTTTATTTCTTCTTCAGGTACTTCCTAATCTGATGTCAAATTAATCTCTCATTTTTCCTTCTAAACATCCAAATACCTAGTCTGTGGCAGCTGTGCTAAAATCAGAGCAGCTGTTCCCAAGGAAAACTCTCTACTCAGGAGACAAAGCTAAGGAAAACCTAGCGAGTACACTGTAAAAAGTGAGTGGAGGAGGTTAGTACTACTCAAAATCCTTCCACCCACATGTAGGTGATGGCACAGGAAGACCTAGAGGTTGGAGAAAGTGGAATAGAAGGGACGGAGAAACAGTGAAGTAGAGGTGAGGAGAACATGACGGAAATCAGCGGGGACAGGCAGAGTATAAGACTGGGGACAAGATGGCAGATCATGTTGGTCCACTTGTCACCTTTGACATCTATCATTGGATTTTGAGCTTTTACTAGATATGTCAATAAGTCCTATAGACTTATTTCTGTATTTTTCTAAAAAATAATTTACTTATTTTTATTTTATGTGCACTGGTGTTCTGCCTGCATGTATATCTATGTGAGGGTGTCAGGTCTCGGAGTTACAGACAGTTATTAGCTGCCATGTGGGTGCTGGGAATTGAACTTGGGCCATCTAGAATAGCAGTTGGTACGTTTAACCACAGAGCCATCTCTCTAGCCCCTTCTGTTAAGTTTTTAAAGGGATATTTATAGTTAAGTGTTCAATCTGGATTATTCATGGGTAGGACAATATCAGGAAGGAAGCTGACAATATCAGGAAGATGAGCTTGGACCAGAGAGGGCAATGCTAAAGAGTGGTAAATATTGTAATTATAAACATTCAGTTAAAAGAAATTCAGCTGACCTCAATTTCTATAGGGTCAACAAGTTGGAGGCAAGTGAAAAAGAATATAATCAAATTACGGTTGGAGTAAAATGCTTGTTTTTCTCATTTGTCAAACACCATTGTGGGCAGGTGATGGTTGAACCTGTAGGTCTATATTCAACTGCCTGCGTGATTTGGCCTCAAAAGTTCAGCTTAAACGTCACTTCCTGCTCTCTGTATCTCCATGCTTCTATTGACTGATTATGGTGTTGATGCTAGAAGAATACTTCGCTGCTGTTTGCCAAGGATCAGCTGACAAAAATCAACACACTTCAAGTCAGAAGTTCTTGGTATCAGTTACAGGATGACGTCATTATTACTTAATCAGACACAAAGATATAAACACGGTGAAAATTAAATACACAAAAATGGCCTCTGGTCCTACAGACATGCTTCTCCCTGCCAGGAAACAATGTTCACATTACAAGCGGAGCTTATACCCTACCCCATCTATGAGAAGTTCTCTAATCCCTCTAATCTATTTTCCCTCTAAATTAAAAGGCTAAAATAAACTGCATTCATATTTTAATACTTCTGTTACTTCTAACAGTCATGTTACCACTGAGTGCTTACTGTAGGTGACACACAAAGGACTGTGTGGATTTACTGTCACTCAATTCTGATGAAATTCTTGGGAAGAGTCCTATTATCAAATGCAGGCCTAGGAAGGCAAAGTAGTCTGCTGGAGGTCAACAGCTAACATGAAGGAAGGCTGGGGGTCTAAGATTGACACTCATTCAGTGGACCCTCATCTCCCACACTTACGCTTCTGCACATTCAACCATCACAGGAGAGTAAGGATCTCGACTCTTCACACTCTCCTCTCTATTGCATTTCCCGTTTATTCATATTAAGTTCTGATACAGATGACTTACTGATGAACATCTGAATTTTTTGTATAATGGAAAATAATCATTTCAGAGAAATAAATACAGGAAAGCCTCATGTGGAAAGGGTAGGCATTGCTGGAAAAGACAGTACAACTGTTGGTTCTTTCTTTCCCTTCTTCTCTTTCTTAGATTTGTCAGTCTTAATGTAATGATTACATCAAACATACTTGGTATTTAACAACTAACACACCACAAGAATTTAGAAAAACAGAAAGCTTTAATTAAACATAGTGAGAACATCTCTCAATTTACTTTACACATAAAACTTAAACAGGAAGATTCATAAATCCCACTTTCAGAACACAAAGAAACACTGAAATCTAAAGCATACTGAAGATACAGGTACTGAAGACAGAGAAGTAAAAAAGCTTTAAAAGGGCCAGTTAGGTGGCCCGGAGGGTAAAGATGTCCATGGCCAGGCCTGATGACCCGAGTTCATCCCTGGAGCCCAAAAGCAGAATAAAAAGAACTAACTCTCTAAAGTTGTCCTCTGACCTCCATACACACTCACGCACCACACACGCATGTGCACACAGGCATGACATTGTGCATCCCCCCAAACACACTTTTAATTAAAATCTAAAACAAAGAAAGGGTTTTGAACTGCAGTTCTAGCACTTTGGAAACTGAAGCAGAAGAATTGTCATTAGTTTGAGGCCGGCCTGAACTACAGAGGACTAAAGCTCTTTTCATAAGTATAGGAATAGCATTAGGAGAGATTGGAAAGATGGCTCAGGGTTAAGAACATTTGCTGCTCTTGCAGAGGACCCAGGTTTGGTTTCCATCACCCACATGGTGCCTCACAACCATCTATAAATCAGATCTATGGGATCCACAGCTTCTTCTGACCTCAGAAAACAGGTGTACATGTGATACAATATGTACATGTGAGCCAACACTCACATACATAAAATAAATAAATAAAATTTAAAGAAAAAGAAAGAATAATAATAAGAATGTTCCTATATCCTCCACCCAGATTTACCAAACATACTATATTTAGCCTTTGAACAATATGTTCATGAATGAGATACAAGGTATTCTTATAAAGCATGGATATATAAAAGCTGTTGCAAGAATATTAGATGTTTTCAATCTCCTCTATATTCAGCATGTGTATGTATGTGTATTAACATATATGCATGCATTTAGATTTTTAACCATGTGGAGTAAATTATATATATGTCATAGCCCTTTACCCTTAAGCACAACAGAATTCCTAATAAAGATAGGTAACTATAGTCCATTTAGGAGTTTCAGGTTCTATTCAGCACTTTCATCAGTCTGATCTACCTTCTGCATTCCAGATTTGTCACATCACCCAGTAATGTCCTTCATTATTCCCCCCACCCCAGGAGCAGGTATTTATTTAGATTTCCTGTCTCTTAACTCCTCTTAATGTGCAGCATTTTTATCAGGTTAGGAGGGGGGTTCTGAAGAATACGACACAGACATACACACCTTCCCAGGTGTGCTCCAGGTTTAGACCTAGGCGATACGCTCAGTCAGAATAGCACACAGGTGACACTGTGTCCTTTTCGGGATATCACATTTGGAGTGAAAATGACTTCTTCATTGGTGAGGACAACTTTTAGCATCAAACTGTTTTCTCAATTTTCCACTGCATAATTACTATTTCTCCCTTATAATTAACAGTGGTTTGGAGAGTTACTTTTAAACCACATAACTATGTAGATATCTTGTTCATTAAAATTTCCTCCTAAATTTAGCATCTTAATTTGCCCCTAATTCAGTCCTTACTGAAACATTCAAAATGCTTCTTTCCACATCTAGCAGTGAGGCTGCTGTTTTCAGTCAGCACGCCACAATCACCATGAGCCAGAGTGCTCCTCTCTGCCCATCCATTAGCTAATCTAATTATACGTGGTACGGACTTGGGAGTTATCATCATTCCATGGTGCATCATTGACGACCATGATTAGTGTCTTATGTCCTGGTTCTTCCAGATGCAGACACAGAAGTCCTGGTCAGGCAGCTCCTCATGGTATGGCTTTGTCAACTCTAGGGCTTTCTTACTTAGTGACGTTGCTCCAGGCGTAACTGAACTTACCTCTCAGTCCTGAAATCTGTCATCTTTCTGGGAATGTATGCATGGTGGGGGTGGGAGGTTCTGGGCCCTCCAAGAGGCTGTTCATTCAATGCTGCAATTCTAATTCTGGAAAGTTTGGCTGAATAATTCTCAATTTTAGCATTTTCTTGTTCTGACTGATTTCTTCAAGAAAAAGTACAATTAATTTTCATTTCTATTTCTTTTATAAATTATCACAACTGGCAGGATTGGCAGCAAGCACTTTGACTCCATGAGTTATCTCACTGGGCCTAAGTTTGCCTTCCTTTTATAAATTTCATATTTGAGGTACATATCTCTTAGCTCCGAGCACCTACTGAGGATATTCAGCTGAATGGGGAACGTTACATTACAGATGTCTACCACTTTGTTATTCAACTGCTGTGCACATTTCACCAGGAAGGAAGCTTTAAGTCACATGAACTTTTGCAGTATAGTAAGGATTTGGAATTTTTTTTCTGCTTTAGAAATTATTTCATAGAAAGGTCTTAGGTCAAGAGCACCCTCTTCTGTGTAGGTGCATTATGGGTTATATAACTGACGGTCTCAGTGTGAGAAGTGGGCAGATTGGTATGTCTTCTCTTTCTGTAAGACCCCTTATTTTGCTCTTGGTTTTCTTTCCTGATGTGGGATTCCCTTCTGTATGCTGAGACTACTATTAATTAATAAAGAAACTGCATTGGGCCTACTGCAGTGCAGAATAGGGCAAAGCGGGAATTCCAAGCAGATAGAGGAGAAGAGAGTAGGCGGAGTCAGGGAGATGCCATGTAACTGCTAGAGGGAAAAGACACCCACATCCTGGTACCCATACTGGTAAACCACGAGCCTTGTGGTAAAATATAAAATAATGGAAATGGGTTAATTTAAGATATAAGCACTAGCTAGCAATATTCTTAAGTGATTGGCAAAGAGTATTGCAATTAATATAGTTTCTGTGATTATTTTGGGTTTGGGCAACTGGGAAATGAACAAGCAGCCTCTGCCAACACTTTCCCATTACTGCCTGGTCCAAGACATTCTGTTAACTCTAATTCACCTGATTCTTCCCCAGAAGCAATGACTCTCAGTGGCTGCTACTTCTGTGTGCATACTCTTCTGAATCCTGGTGCTGAGAGCCATCAAGACCTGACCGGTGTTCAGGATTTGGACAATAATTATGACACCTTTTCTTTCTGGGGCTGATTTCACCTCTATTTCATCAATTCTTGTTTCTCCCTACTCCTTTCAGGGTCCTTAACGCCTTCTATGGTGTAGGTAGCCTTGGTTCAGTGGCAGGCCAGCCTTAGGGCTTACTTTAATGTCCTTTTGGAGGCTTATTCTGGTCTCTGTTACTGTCACATTAAGGATATGAGTCAGTGTGTGTGTGTTTTCTTGGCCAAGTTAATACTTTCTATGAAGGCAGTGTGAGGGGGATTCTGAATCAAGCAACCACCACTATCTCTAACAGGATTCTATTAACACTGAATTCTTGCTCAGAGTGTATCCAGTGTTTGTGCTTCTACTTTTTCATATAGCTATTTGTCTTCTTCTAATCTATTTCCAATTTGGTGAAGACTACGGAGAGTAAAAGCAAATTCTTAATCATTTATTATCAACAACTAACTGTAACAATGCTCTCTGGCGCAGTCTGGGAAAGGAGGGCTTGTTGGGCTTATCTTTACTAAAATCTTGAAGTAAAAATAACAAAAGAAAGAGAAAACAAAAACAAAAGGGAAATTAGAGAGAACAGAAAAGCAACAAGACTGGTCATTATGGTTCATGAAAGCCATGGCAGAGTTGTAAAAAGAATAGAAAAACAACAAGATTGGTCATTGTGGTCCATGGAAGCCACTGCAGCGTTGTAAAATTTGTTTGAGTAATAGAGCGGGACTCTAGTGGGTATAAACTCCAAAAAGAGTTCTGGGTGTTTTCAGCAGCAAATCCTGAGATACGATGAAGCACTATTGTTTTAAAAGCTTGGGTAGGCTCATGTACCCCCATCCCTACTCACACCCCACTCGCACAGGACTTACCTGTTTCACATTCTGTAGCTCTTCTGTTAGCTGTTGCCTATGTTTCTCTGATTCAAGTAATTTCTCCTGTGTTTAAAAACCACTGAATTAATAGCATGTCATTGTGATACCAAGTACAATTTCTAGTCCTCTGTTTCAAAGTTTATTTCCCAAACATCAAATTGATAAAATCTCCTAATGCAGTTCCTGGTTATTTTTCTGGCTTC
Source organism: Dicrostonyx torquatus (assembly GCA_028555095.1). Taxonomy (NCBI): domain Eukaryota; kingdom Metazoa; phylum Chordata; class Mammalia; order Rodentia; family Cricetidae; genus Dicrostonyx; species Dicrostonyx torquatus. The sequence continues at coordinate 5,610,639 of JAQHUG010000027.1, read as the reverse complement.
AGATAATATTCACTAGTAGTCATCTATTGTCAAGGACAATATTAACCAATTTGATTAAAAAAGGGGTATTTTATTGGAGGGGATAAAACTTACAGATAATTGTCCCAAACCACGTTCCTCTGGTCGCAAACAGGAAACCGAGTCTTGCCGTCAGCATGAAAGCCGGAAGCAAGTTAGCTCGGAGAGCGGCTGCAGCTCTTTTTAAAATGAAAACCACGCCCCACATTGGGCGGGTATCTTAGAAGCCATTGGCTGAAAGCAAGAGGGCTTAATCTCCCGCAGCAGTCATTTAAGTATAATTGTAGTGAAAACGTTCTTTATTATCTTAATGTTATATGATATCAAAATCTGAGATGCAAAAGAAATCAGTCAGTATTGAAAAGGGTAATCAGGAACTAAATTTTGGGTGACAGCTATCATTACCAAAGAGCTACCAGACAAAGGGCCTTATTACTCTGAATTGGACATAAAAAAGCTTCTAATCATACCAAAGAAAGACTGGGTTGACTCTTAGTTTCCTAATGTAATCTTAGCCCATTTTCGAACAATTAACACACAAAAGGGATATTACTATTATAGCTGAAATATGAAATATATAGTTGAATATGACATAATGGTAAGTATTGTCATATTTGAACTTAAAATTAAATCAAGTATGTACTCTCAGATGTTCCACCTTGTTGAGTGGTCTAGTCAGAAATGCTTAGTGACTCAGTAGCCAGATTACTGAAAATGTGAACAAGCTACTTGGACCTTAAATAGACTGGTGAAGATTTGTGGCAACATCACCATGTTTAGAAGGAAAACCTGACCTCTGGAATAACTCAGTTTGCTCTGGTCTATGAGGGGAAACCAAGGCAAGTGAAGATGAATCTGACAAAGCAGTCTAATGACTGCCACAGGTTGGAGCAAAGAGCCTGGGGCCTTCTGTGGGCTTACGCTCTGCAAGCCATCTTTACTCTTGGTGCCCTGTTCTTTTCCTTTGCACTTGTAAATGGTAAATGTATCTATTTCTACTCTTCCGTGAACAGCTGGAGCAGTCTGAATTCTGTGAAAGTCTTTGGGTTAAACAGTTCCCACTGCACTATTAATGGTCAATTCTGCAAAATAAAAATTAGCCATGGGACTATTTGCACCTCAAGTGAGACATAGAGGTTAAAGCTGTCAAAGGATGATGATAGGTAGTAGCAGGCCATTTCTTCTCTACGATCCTCACTTAACAAGCTCTGCTGCTCTCTGTGTGTGTGTCCATGTGTGTGTGTGTCCGTGTGTGTGTGTGTCACGGTGCATGTAGATACCTATAGTGTAACAGGTATAATATCTGAAAATACAAACATTATCTCAAGCAAAATATTTATTGCTTGATATACTATTTATACAATATTTATGTTTTAAATTAAATTTATTCATTTTATTTTATACATATGAGTATTTGGCCTGCATGTATGTCTGTGAACTAGATGTGTGTTTGGTGCCCAGAGAGGTCAAAAGAGGGCACTGGATCTCCTGGAACTGGAGTTATGGATGATTGTGAACCATGATGTGGGTGTGGGGAACAGAACCCAGATTCTCTGTATGAAACAACAGGCATTCTTAAAAACTTGAGACATCACTCCAGACCTTATGAAACTTTAGAAAAGACTGGGTCTCAGAGAAAAGACTTAATGTAGAGGAAATTTAGAGCAGAGTCTTTTTTATTCTGGGACTTCAGATTTTACAACACTAAAATATGCTCAATTACAGTTCATGAACTTTAAAGGTGATCCTGATTGAATGGCTCCTCATGGGCCCTTGTTTAAATGTTACATGAGTGTAACTTGCACAGTTTTAAATTAAAATTCTAGCAATTAATATTGACATTAAAATAAAACTCAAAATATGTCATTAAATCTAACGGTGATAAAATCTAGAGAAATGAAAAATATCCAAGACTCTTTGAAACCTGTAACATCCGTGGGCTTTGTTTGTATAACGATGAATCACAGAGACAATGCTGTTTTACCACTGTGACCAACACCATAGGACTGTTCTAAAGGAGCAAGAAGAAACTAATAATTTAAAAAAAGAATTCTGTATTTCCTTTGAGATATACCAACTTGTGAAAAGGTGGTGCTTTTAGAGTTATAGAACATAACCATAGTTGTGAGAAGCTCATTTATATTTGGAAGGAGTAGAATTACTAAAGCCTTATGAAAGAAAATTGGGAGAAATATACAGAATGGTTTACATTGGTATTCTTTAATATTGCAATTCCATTTTCACAGGTCTACTATGAACTTTCACAACTGCCCACCCACACAACTTCAAAGATATTAGTGGTGCCCAATGTTTGGCAAGATACATTCAAACAAAGCCTAAGAAAGTTAAAAAAAGTTTCTAG
>JAQHUG010000027.1:5583105-5607084 GCA_028555095.1 Dicrostonyx torquatus | reverse complement strand
TAGGTTTTCTAGATATACAGAGATATATTTCAGTTAGATAAACTTCCACACTTCAAAGACCTACATAATATGGCATGTAAAGTGCATGAAGAACTTAGACGTTTTAAACTGTGAGTCAGGTCTGCAAGAGGTTGATGGGGATTGAAGAAACTCATTATGGAATTTGCCTTCAATGTGACAAGGCTAGCCACTGAGCAAAAAACTGCTCTTGCCTGGATGGCTTGATGGTATGCCGTATGGACTGGGACATGCAGAACCCACTGAAAAACAACTGCCGAACTTGCCAAAGGAATCGGTGAGACAGTTTTTCAGGGTTCCTGCTCCACTAGTTTCTCTAGTGGACATTCTGAAGGACACAGAAGAAAGTGACTAACAAACTGCCAATACAGGCAAAACAGGCTTTCAAATTTCCTGCTACACTGAAATGTCTGCCAAATATTATGGGCTTATAGGATGAAGACAGATGACCCAAAGTTACCAAAGAACTTTGCGTGACTACTCAGGCAGCGAGATGTCTCTATCAATTCTAGAGTTTGGGAAGTTGCATACAAGGCACTTCCCATTTACTTAGGTAATATATCTTTCTGGGGTCTTTAATGTAGTTAAAGACAGTTATAGTTTTCCTTAGTTATAATAAAAGATATAGATATGAAACCTTAGACTCACAAAGATAAAATAGATGTTAGAATTTTTTAATTTTGCCAGATACAAATAGACTAAATATTGTAATTGTAATTCTTGCTTAATAACTGTTGCGTTATATGTAATTTTAGTAGGTTAAAGTTAAAACCTTCCTTTTTATTTAGACAGGAAACGAGATGATGTGGGATTCCCCTCTGTATGCTGTGAATATGTTTTATTACCATTGGTTAATAAAGAAGCTGCTTTGGCCTATCGCAGGGCAGAACATAGCAAGATGGAAAATCCAAGCAGAGAAAAAGGAAGAAAGAAGGCGGAGTCAGATAGACGTCATGTAACCATCCAAGAAGCAAGAGGTTACAAACCACGAGCCTCATGGTAAAATATAAAATAATAGAAATAGGTTCATTTAAGATGTAAGAGTTAGTTAATAAGAAGCTAGAACTAATAGTCCAAATAGTGTAGTAATTAATATAGCTTTTGTGTGATTATTCAGGTCTTGATGGTCAGGAAACCAAAGCAGAGTCTCAGTTTACAGTATCTATTGTGTGTATGTCAAATGTATGTGGGTGGCCGTGGAGACCAGAAGATGGTGCTGGATACCCTGGAGCTGGAGTTGTAGAAGCTGCGATCAGCTGATGTGGATGCTGGGAACATTAACTCGGGTCCTCTGGATTAGGAGAAAGTTCTCATAACAGCTGAGCCATCTCTCCAGTCCCTGGAGTTAATTTTGATGATGGAGAACTGGAGATAACCTAATATCCATTAACAGAGAACTGGCTAAAAGCCCTGTAGGAGAAGCTGCTGGTGTATGGGATCCCTACCATGGAAGACACGGGAGAGCTGTGTTAGAAGCTGCCATGATTCATCTCAATGCACGGGAGAAACAGAAGCCAATCAGTAATAAAGAGGCTCTATAAGAACTAATCTATGCATGAGCTAACACACATACACCTCTTTATAACTGTTTAAAGAATCCACTTTGGGCAGCCATTTTAGGGTTATAGTTAAAGCTAGAGGATGGCACAGAAGTTCCCACGTGTCTCTGACCCCTACATATATGTTTATTTTTAAAAATGTGATTTGGCTGGACTGTCTTGAGAAACTCTCTGAGAGGACATGCTAAAAATTTTAATACTGGTTTCCTCCAAAGACTGCATTATAAAAAAACAGTAGAAAGAAAAGTGTATTTCTCTTTTGAGCAAGACTTTATACCAAATGAAACTCAAGTAAATAACTAGAGAACTTCACCTAACAGAATAATTTTGAAATACATATTATTATGGTAAAGTGATCATAGTGTAATTATGTTGCTTCCCTTGGAACAAATAATGACTTCCTGTGAAAGTCAGAATTTAACTTAAACCCAATATTCCATTAAGTACAGCATGTTACTATAGAGAGCAACTCACAATGTTATTGTGCATTTGGAGCATATGTGGTGTGTTCTCTCCTGAAACACAGTTTCAAATTGCATTAGCAAAACACATCGTCCCACAGACATGGCCCTGCACCTGGAAAAAAAATGTATTTCCTACAAACATCAGAGGATTCAAAATTGTCACAGCTTGCTTAGCTGGCTCCTCGGCTATAACTGCTGTTGCCACCAATGTGAGAGAAGAGAAGGAAGAAGAGGAACCGGGTCAGACATGAGAGGAAAACCTACTGTGCACATCACAAATTGAGAAAAAGTGAGAGGGGAACTAAAGGATGGCTCTGCTCTCTAAGGACAATCAAACAAATGACTTGGTCCTGTGTGAAATGAACATACTTTGATTAAGTACTAAATGAGCAGCAATATTTCAGAATCCAATATAGGATCTATTTACAAAGAAATGTAAGGAAGTCGAGGATGTGGTCACCTTAAGCACACGCAGTTCCTCCCGAGCAGCATCTCTCTCTTGCTTAAGTTTTCCCACTTCATCTGCTTCTAGAGAATCACAGGGAAGAAGCTGTCAACATTAAAATACAGAAGTTATGCATCAGGTGCTAACCTTGAGAACAGAAAGTCCTGTTTCACTCCCCTTAAACTTTTGCGCCATGACAAAATTCAGGTTCTACTTTCGAGTTGTTTGATTAGGTAAAAGAATACTAATGTATGGGGAGATTTCTCATTTAAGCTTCACCTTTACTGTTGTTCCTTATAATTTATATGCTTAAAAGATATGCATCTATATTTTAAATTTTAAAGATGTGTATTTCTGTTTTATGTGTTTATTCCTGGGTATATGGAGCACATGTGTGCTGTGACTTTGGAGGCCAGAGGAAGGCACTGGATCCTCTGGAACCAGAGTTATAGGTGGTCCATGTTGGTGCCGAGACCTGAACTCAGGTTTTCTGCAAGAGCAGCCAGTACTCTGAACTACTGCATCATCTCTAGACCCAAGCTGTCTTGAAACGCTCTCTCCTGTAGTGCTAGCCACTGCCTCACATGCTTTCTAGAATTGCATATTATGAGTAATGGGTTCTTATTCCAACATCTATACTAGGAGAGGAGTGAGATGGTTCCCTTTCATCCATAAACTAAGTGGCCAAAATTACTGTCATGCTCCAATTATGACTCTTCAGAAACGTTTCAAGTCCCTCTCCTGCTCTGCAGATATTTTAAATAGCTTTATTTGTATCTGTTAGAACCTTTAACTTGCATGCTCTAAAGTACCATCCATCCATCCACCTATCCATCTATGCACCCATCCGTCCACCCATCCATGTACCAACCACCCATCCACTCATTCAGCCAGCCAGCCAGCCAGACAAGCCATTTATCCATCCACCCACCCATCTATCTAATCTAATCTCCTGAATAAGGGTTTCTTATTTCCCTATATCTACTGAGGTCTCATCATTCATAAACATACTAATGAAAAAATGGAGTTATTGTTAGCTCATTCCTCTCACCTGGTTTTCACATATAAATGGTCAGCAAGTTACACTGATGACATACTTTTGTGGTGTTCATATCATAGCTCTGTCACTCTTTTACACCCAAACCTGATACAATTGCTGTACTCTTATTATCTTATATTTTGATTTTCTCTATCATTCCCTCCCTACAACTTAAGCCCAATTTTCCTTTCCCATAGAACCAACATACACAGTTACTATTTCTAAAAAGTCACTCTGATTATGGCACAATATTCTGTTTCATGGATTGTTGCTACTGATTAACATATAAAATTATATATTAGATTAGGCCCTTTAAGACCTAACATATAATCTTTAAGCATATAATTATAAATTTTGAAAACTACCTTCTGCTAACAACCACATTTTATCTTTTTTTTCTGTTTCCTTCTAATACTTTTATTGGTTATGGTTGGGTGGTGAGACAGGGTCTCACTATGTAGCCCAAGCTGGTTATGAACTTGCTTCAACCTCCTAAGTGCTACGTACAACATACAACATTACGCCCAACTTCATTTTAAACTCTCCGGTCACCTCTGAGAAGGCTAAATTCAACCTATCTTTTAAAATGAATTCAAATGCCAACTTTGTTATATACCTCCCTGAATGTTCTAAGTTCTGTTACTATTTGAGCTTTACCATGTAATGCACTTTCAAAATTGTAATTATTTGTGTACTTGGCTCTCTGAGAAACTATACAAAGTAAATTTTATCTATCTTAAGTAGTATATGTCATGGTACCTAACACAATGTTATCACATTGGACTTATCAGTACATATCTGATATAAGATGGGTCTTTAGAAGTTATAAGGAGTTTTCTTATAAACACAATGTGAATTACCATTTATATCCTGACTCAGTGTAAGCAAAACATTACAGTCTCATCACATAACTCAGTTTGATATTTTCATTTAGTTTTACATCATTTGTTAAAACAATGGCCTTAATACACCAAGCTAAAAAGAGCCTAAACTGTGAAAAAATCTACTTTTAGGAACTTACATTTACATGTCCACTGCTATTTGAAAATAATCCATTCATGATATTTGATTAGACTGATATAGCCATCATAATGCAATGGACTATAGTCTGCTGCCAAGTCTGGAGTTGTGTTGGGCATGGATCTAGGCTCTAACCTTGCCTTTTCTGTGTATGACCTTGTACTGGCAGCAGGTATAACGCTGTGTGAAGTTTTTAATATAGAAATGATTATTAGAATCACAGCAAGATATTTGTACTTTGGGTTCTAAATGCCAAATTCTTCTAAATCCAAAAGTTCATTGTCAAATAAACAAGAGCAGGATTGACATACACTGACTTGGCAATTCCTCCTTAAAAAGGTAAAGGCCTGGCTTCTGAGTCAGAGAAAGCAATGACTGGAGGAGCTAGTCAGAGGGCATGCACGCTGAGATTCTGGTCATGAGGTACAAGAATGATGGACTCCATCTCTGTAAGGTCAAAACAGCAGCTCCATGTCCAGGTGAGAATGGAAGCTGACTTTGAACTACGCAAGCGACTTCTGAGTGGTGATTTCACATGAAACACATGACAGGGTTGGGTAGCTGGTGACATATGCCTTTAATCCCAGCACTCCAAGGCAGAGGCAAGGTAGATGTCTGTAAATTCAAGAACAGCTTGGTCTACAAAGTGAGTTCCAGGAGAGCCAGGGCTGTTATACAGCGAAGCCTTGTCTCAATAACAAAATAAAATAAAAAGAAGAGATACAGGACAGATATTCAACAAGCTGTAGACTTACTATTATTGTATCTCATCATATATATGTGATAGTTCAGTAGAGATATTAAAAGTATTAAGAAGCTGGAGGTGGTGGTACATGCCTGCAAATCCCAGGACTTGAGGATAAAGCCAGGGGGAACAGGAACAGAAGGCTAGCTCAGGCTACATACTGATTTTGAGGCCAGCCTGGCCTTTATGAGAACTTCTCAAAGAAAACCCCAAATAAAATAAAACTCATACAAATAAAAAAAATGGATTAGGAAACAATAAACCAGGACACTGTTGTTAGCAGAAATTCCCTGCAACTTTTTGGGCACTTTTCTCCTTCCCTTCCTAGGAATGACCTGAATCCTAGTCTTTCTTGCCTTAACACTAGCAATGTTCACTCCTAAGGACTCCTGCCCCGGCACAGCAATCACAGACATCCAATCAGAGCTTCTCTTTCTTGACCTCTAATGCAGAAAGTATTAACTTTCTCATCCTTTTATCCACATCCCTTCTAGAAGTCACCAAAACCTCCAGCTGGCCTGCTCTGTGGCTTTCTCTGAACTCCAATTGAAAGATCCTGGAGTTTCCTTCTGAATCCACCTTAAAATTCTTTTATTTGTAACAAAGATCTTGCAGCAGGGACACTCTTTGGTGGTCCATACAAGGAGAACTGAAGATCTTTTCTGATAGAAGAGGGCATCTTATACGACTTCAGACACATAAATAAATTTGTGGACCCATGATCAATCACTTCAGCTCTTGTTGTTAATCTATCTGACAGCTTTTGTATTTACTCTTGCCCCAACCAGAACCCAAAACCCAACATTTGGGTGATCATGCATCAGAGAATTCAGCCAGTGCCACAGATGAAGAATATTAGATGCCAGAAACTATGGATAGAGAATGTACTGCCTTTTACTCCTCTGCTCCTGTGGCGCACTCTTATTTAGCCCGGAGTATGAAGTATCTAAAATCCTACTCAGCAGGAGATGAAGAACTGAAAATTCCCACCTACTCTCCTATGATTATGAAGGTCCTTATCCCTCAAGGAGGACATGCTTCAGCTCCTTTAAGAGAGGTTTTCTTGATTCAGTGGTAGCAGAAAAAAGCAGTGTGGTTTTGAAATGTCTGCTTTCTGGGCCATGCTGCCAGTGCAAACTCTGACTCTTTCTTGAGGTCCAGCTATGGAGCATTTAAATGTGGTGTGTAAAGAGAATGTTACAACTTGCATAATGGCAACTTAGACTGGCTGTGTGCCTAAAAATGAGGCTGTGAGCATAGCTCTCAGAGGAAGCAAACAGCTTCATCATGCTGGGCTGGGCAGGGCAATCATGCAGTGCTGTATTTCCCCTAGCAATGGCACAGCTTAAATTCATAAGAAGGACTTAGTGCTTTAAGAAGCACTTCTGGTCAGAAAATAATTATAGATACACAATAAAGAAAAATTCAGATGGAAAAAACCTCTAAATGGGTCACAGTGTTGGATAAATGTACGTAGGCTTGGGAGAGAGAAGAAAAAGAATAATGGTTTAAACACAAAAATGTGAAGTCTTTAAAGAGACAGAGTATAATAAAATAAATATTAAAAAGTAATAGAGTAAAAACAAGCCACATAAAGATGAAATACACATAGAGTCTGGATTATGTATATTATTGTTTTCTTTGAATTTTTTGACTGTAAAGGATTAAGTAACCAATATATATACTTTAAAGGCATTTTGTCTTCAAAATTTGAATCTAAGGATATGTTGCTTTGGAAAAGAGGTTCTTCTTTTGTTTCCATAGAGGATGAGAATCTGTGGATTACTTCCAGACTAATATGGTTTGATGTAGCAAAACCCCCTGAAGGGTAACTGTGAACACACCCCCCAAAATTACTTTACCCAACTGCTGACTGTGGTGAACCTAGCACACAGGATACAGCATGAAAGACCTGATTAATAGTGCCCCAATTAGCAGGAAGAAGTCTAGAAAACTATGCCCATATTCCCAAATATTGTTTAAAAATATTTGTTTACATATAAAGGGGGATATGCTATACAGATGAATAATTTTCATTGGTTTATTGATACAAATTTTAAGCCAATTTGGATATATATATATTTCTGCTCTTGATTAAGGTATTGTGTTTGTGCAGCTCATTTAAAAATGTAATGTATACTTAAGATAATAGTCAGGCTTGTAGTCATGTTAGTTAGATTTTTTAGATATACCGAAATATATTTCAGTTAGATAGGTATTCTTCAAATCTTTCAGAGACCTTCAGAATATGGCATTTAAAATTCTTTAATAACTTAGAGTGTTTCATAAAAATGAGACACATCTGCTCCTGGCAGCACCAATTACTTCAAGAGGAAAATGGTCATGAAAGATGCTCCTTATGGAGTAGGTTGGCCATTTGGGCAAGAAACTGCTCTTGCCTGGACTGCTTGATTTACTAGACATGCAGGACCTGCAGAGAAAAGCCTGCTGAACTTGCCTAAAGCTGAGATGATCCTTTGGGGTTCCTTTTTCATAAAAGACTCTGCCAGACATTCTGCAGGAAAAAGTGACTGACAAACTGCCAATATAGGTGGAACTGTCTTTGAAATTTTCTGCTTTGTGGAAAAGTCTGCTGGATACTATTGGCCTATAAGTTGAAGATGGATGCCCCAATGTTACAGAAGAACTTTGGGTGACTGTCCAGGCAGCATTTTAGAGTTTTGGAAGTTGCCTGCAATGCACTTCCTGTTTACTTAGTTAATGTCATATCCGTCTGGAGTCCTTGATGGAGTTAAATTAGGATGTAAGGCTTAGCCAATAAGAAGCTAGAGCCAAGAAGTGATTTAAATAATATAAATTCTGCGTGATTATTCTGTGGGTCTGGGCAGCCGGGAAATGAACAGGCAGCTCTTGCAACAATTGAGATTGACCTTGACCTTAGTTTCTAACTACATTTTAAAATTCTTTTAGCTATGAGACTAAGAACCTGAAAAGGGAACTCTATAGCCCCTGGTAATATTCCCATGTTTAGGCTCAAACACGTGTCTTTCCTTCTTTAGTCCATTACATTCTACTTTTATTTAGGCTCAGATTCCTTCTTGACTTTACCTACCTGAACCACTTTATCTTTCTTCAAGGCTGAATGTATAGAAACAAGTCATTGTCTGGGACAATTATCTGTATCCTGTCAATTATATTTTAAATAAATGCTGATTGGTCAGTAGCCAGGCAGAAAGTATAGGCAGGACAACCAGACAAAGTAAAGACGGGTCAAAGGGAACAGTAGAATTCTGGGAAGAAGGAATCCCATTCCTCTGCAGTCCTGGCCCCGCCACAGAAGAAGCAAGATGTGACTGCCTCTCTGAAAAAGGTACTGCGCCATGTGGCTAACATAGACAAGAATAATGGGCTAATGTAAGTTAGAAGAGTTAATATGAAGCCTGAGCTAATGGGCCAATCAGTTTTATAACTAATGTAGACCTCTGTGTGATTTCTTTGGTACTTAATGACTGTGGGAATCGGGCAGGACAGAAACCCCAGACAACAACTGTCCTTAAACTTTCTTCTTAAAATGCCTTACAGTCCAGGGAGAGCAGGACTCGAGAGAAGTGATGAAATTTACTCCCAAGCAACAGAGAGCCTACAAGGCACACTATCCCATAATGAAACAACTGACTGCAATACAGAGCCTGTTTTCTGGAACAGATTCTCTTATAGTAACCAGTCTCCTCGGTGGATGATGCCCAAGGACCACCTTGTAGTGCTAGAGCTCAGGTATGGATGGGTGGGCTCACGCCTTGACCAGGACTATTAATTATTCATACCTCCTGGCCATGACCCAATTGTTTCTCTATTTAAATTAAAAGCCTATTCCAACAGCCTGGAGATGGACCTGGGAATCACTAGACCACTTTATGTGTTCATCCTAATGTGCTGCAGTTGACTAAAACTCCTGTGTCTGTTTTTCACACCAAAAGGGAATAAAAACATTAGCTATCTTTATCAGCCATGAAAAACCATTTGAATTCATCAACTATCTTCATCAGCCACAAAAGGAGAACACAAGCATTCCGTGTAAAATAATTAAATAATTATAAACTTGACCCTATTATTGTGAAACTAAGGCGGCTGGGGGTAGCCATGGTAGAATTTCCCCACCTCCACAGATTGTTAACATCACCTACCACAGAATGACTGTTTCAGAGTCGACACTCCACTGTTTTTGAATTTAAACACTTTTGGGACTCACCCAATCAAACAAAAAGTTGGTTTTTATTTGTTTTTGGTGAGCTAGTTAACAAGCAGTGACTTCTATAGTGCTGTTAAAATTGTGATATTTTATCCCCTCATGGATTGTAAGGTGAAATTTTTAATGAAGTAGAATTCAATAATATTAAATGAGAATTCAGTGTGTGCGTTGAGAGACTTCTTTAGTTGTACATGTGACTGAGATGGGAAATATATTATTATGGATTCAATTTGAAGAAAAAAGAAAAACTCACACTTGACAATAATATCTTCTGTGAGATGATGAGCAGAAGGCAACAAATAGAATTCCATAAATTAATAATAACTATTGCACAACATTTTGATCTACAGCCTCAACAGAAAATCATTTTGGCACAGAGCATTTTGCACCATTGCCATCAGTATGGGGATTTGCTTTCAAAGTATTGCAGATTGACTACGCTCTTTATCTGCCCTAAATTCCTGTTGGTAAGAGGAAGCAGATTACTCATTTAGAGCATGTGCATTGCTTTGCAGCTGCTCAAAAAGCTCCGCATGCTCACTCAGTTCCCTACGTTACTGGCACATCATGAACCAGCACTGCCTTGGCTCAAGAAATGGGTGAATCAATCTTGAGAACTCTTCAGCAGTGAGAGACAGACACATCTGCCTGGAATGTTCAGTAGCTAAGCACGTAAGACCAGCATCTGCAGGAGGAAAGAGGGTTCTACAGTTTAGTTTTTGCTAAATGCCACAGGATTCCTTCTAATAAGTCTGTGCCTTCATTCTGAATAGCCAGGTCCTCTCCTCAGAGCAATTGAGCAGCTAGGTTTTTGGGTGACAGTGATGAGTAAAATAATCAGTGGTAAATAAATTATTTATTGATTTTTTAAAAAGTGGTTTGAAATGTTACAAAAATGTGGCATGAGTAATCTTCAAATAAGAGGATCAGGTTTATTTTTACCAATAAGTTAGTCATGCAGCAGGAATCTGCATTTCTAGAAACATATAACTAATACCAGTATTGAAGCTCCCTGTCCAGAAGACCTATTATTTAAAAATAATCAGGCCACAGCTTGGATATGGTTTGTTCTTAAAGGATTCATGTTTTGGAGACATGGTCCTGTGTGTGCAGGGAAGAGGTGGAGGGTTTTCAGGAGGTGAGGCCTGGTGAAAGGTAATTGTTTTTTGGTTTTCAAAATGTGATCACCTATTCTCATGAGGGTTCCTGCCTTTCTGATACCATCTGCCTACAGGCCTTCTGCAGAGGTTCATCCACTAACCCTCTCTAATCTTAGTATGTAGTAATATACGCCCTTACCATTATGTCTCATGGGAACAGTGCAGATAGTAATATATAATGGAGTATGCACTTACAGGCAATGATTCCAGACAGGTTAGGATGGGCATATGTATGACTCTGTTTCTAGCTAATGATAATGCATGCCTTCCCACATGGCAGATGATCAATACTGCTGAACTCAGGGGTGGAATGTAGCACGGGGGCTTGAGAAAGCAGGAGACATAAGAACCTTCTACTTTTGATTAATGTATAGTTTTACATATTTGTTCAAAGAACATGTATTGCTTATAGAATTTTGTATGTGTGTGTTGTGAACCTGTGTGCATTTGTGTACATGTACATGAGCACACATGTGTATGCATATGTAGAAAGAGACTGACATCAGGTATATTTCTCATTTATTTTCCACCATTGTTTTAGAACACTCATGTCAGCTCAACAGGCCAGCAAGGTCCTAGAGACTCTGTCTGCCTACTGAGGGCTGGGACTAGGGGTGCTCAAGTCCTACCTCTGTGTGAGTACTAGAGACCCAAGCTCAGGTATATACAACCACACAGGTAATAACTAAATAATTTAAGAAATTAAAAGTCAGTGGAAAGTGGAGAGAGGGTCATATATGACCCCACAACATTCAACCCTACACTTGATTAAAACATAAAAATTAAGATAGCATACTATACCTGTGAGTCCAAAATACTGGAGATTTCATGGACACCAACATTTACTTCATCCAAATGCAAGCAAAACAAATTTCTGGCAACCTGGACAAAGTCTGAAATTAACACATTTTGATAAGAACATAGCATTTATTTTTATCCACACAGGTATTTCTTTCTTTTCTGGGAAGTTAAAATTATGAGCTTCAAGTTAACCTACATAAATTATCCTAAAACTGTATTGGTCAAAGTGACAGGTAAATATAAACTCAAATAATAGAGAAACCATTTTTTTTGAGAAGCCATTTTTTATCTCCTTCAATTAGCTTGGTCACATAATTCAGTTAAGAAACAACAAGGCAAACACATATCACAGACATCTAATTCTCTAATTCTCACATTATGCCTACAATGCTTTCTGGAAAAATAGGCAATATTATGACATGACTTTTCAGGAAGAAAGAATGAAAGGGCTCATATTAATAGCAACAGCAAGTCTATACAAAAACAGTATGTGCTTAGAGACCATCCTGACCCCACTCCTTCGTCCTCTGAGGCAGATCTCCTAGTCTACAGATGAGCAAATCTGGGCTGAGACACGCTTTCTTAAACTTACTGAGGTCACTTGGCAAACTGAGCAGCAGAACAGCCCATAACTTAGGGACACTGGGACTGTCTGCTCATCTATGTGTCCTCAGTAAGTTTTAATTGGAGCTGTTACATTGTAGTGTCAAAGGATCCTCATAAATGTTCTCTGTTTTGACTTTACAAATTTCTGCTCTTGCTTCATGGGTGAATTATCTTTTCTCATCTTTTTAAGGGTATTAATTAGTTTATCTAACGTTATCTTCTGTTCTTACCATTTCTGTTTCCTTTTTTATGTTCTTCTGATACTTTTGGGTTCCATATTTTATGTGACCTTATCAAATGTCCAAAAACCTTTGACTTTTGAGTTTATGCTTAACAATAAGGCACTAAAAAGTCAGCTGGAAATTATGTGTGTATAACAAGCATTGTCAACTGGAAAGATTATTTTATTATTGGAAAAGCAGTCTGGTGGTCTGCTGGGATTGTTGTTTAGATTCTTGAGAGACATGCCTTAAATCCCCTGCTAAGATTATGAACATGGATGCTGATGTAGGAGGGTTCTTCTGTATTTCTGTGCTTTCATTGGTTAAATAAAGAGAGACTGCCTGGCCTGTAGGATAGGGCAGCCCTTAGGGCGCGGAGCAGACAGAATGGAAGGCTGGGGAGAAGAGAAGCATGCAGACGCCATGATTCTCCGGTGGGAGATGGATGTAGGTTAGAATCTTCCGGTAAGTCACCACCTCGTGGTGATACACAGATTTCTAAATATGGGTTAGTTTAAGATGTGAGAGTTAGCCAAGAAAAGGCTAGAGATAATGGGCCAGGCAGTATTTAAATGAATATAATTTTTGTGTCATTATTTCAAATGTAAGCTAGCCCGCCCACAACGGGGAGCTGGGTGGGACGAAACAAAAGGGCCTGCACTCCTCTTACTACAGATGCAAATGTCACTGTGCATCTGGGTACCCTCACCACAGAAAAGTCAAAATTCCCTTGCTGCCAGTAAGTATAGCTCCACAATATCTCTGGTTTAATTTGCTAATGAAATAAGTAGCATTCCCCCTGGAAGATTAAGGAAATAATAGGTACTACACTGCTTGAGAAAGGGAAAAGGTAGCATGAATAAATATATTAGCATGTCTAAGAACTCTGAGTTCAATATGCAGCCTAAACCAGCCTAAAGTCATAGTGGTACTCCATACTAGCTTGCCCGGCCTGTGACCCCTCCTCCATCTTCAGATGCCTGGGCTTCTCCTGCTTTGCACACTAATATAGGTACTTCTCTCTCTGCTCCCATCTCTGTCCTTATAAATTGTTTGTGTGTGTGTGTGTGTGTGTGTGTGTGTGTGTGTGTGTGCGCGCGCGCGTGCACGCCTGCGGTGGGGAGGTTGTTGTTGTAGTGGTATGTATAGTTCTGTTTCCTGTTACTATTATTTGGGGGATGATTTACAAGAGGAGATGGGACCCCAAATACCTGTTTTTCCTCATTTCAAATACAAAAAGTGAACTTCTATATTATCAACAGAGATGTTTTAAAATGATACAATGTAGCAATTACTATATGTGCTAGAGGAAAAAAAAATGCTAGAAAGTAACCATTACATTCAAGTAGTAGAATAGACAAATAGGTAATAGTTTTTGGCACATAATTTACTGATAGATACCAAAATTCCAAACCGTGTGGGGGTTATCCTAT
Source organism: Dicrostonyx torquatus (assembly GCA_028555095.1). Taxonomy (NCBI): domain Eukaryota; kingdom Metazoa; phylum Chordata; class Mammalia; order Rodentia; family Cricetidae; genus Dicrostonyx; species Dicrostonyx torquatus. The sequence goes on along the minus strand of JAQHUG010000027.1, from coordinate 5,593,363 downwards.
TAAAAAAAGAGAAGAAATTGCTACATTTGAAAGTATAAATGCAGGTTTATAAAATGTCGATAAATATAGATTTGTAATAAGAGCTACTGAGAAACCATCAATATGCCAAGAGTGGAAATCTTGGTGCATTATGCTATCTCTAAGAATAATTACTCTATGCAACAAAAACTTCCAATCCACTAGCTGAAAAAAAGGAAAGTAGAAGTAATTAGTGAAATTAAAATTTGTGTATTTTGTACTAATTTCTTTTGTTATTATTAAAGCAGTAAAGAAAACATGCAAAAAGAATGTGATCGACTAATGATAGTTAGCGCTGAAGGGTCCTGATGAAGGTGTCTCCTTTGCTGACCCAGCTAGGTTAGCATCAGTGGCTGGTTTTAATGTACCTATTAAGGAATTTGCAATAGCATGGTGTGAGTTTTCATTCTCCCTTTGAGGAGCAAGTTATCTTAAGGAAAATGGGTCACAATAACTTCACCGACTGTCTGTGATAATACAGCATGATGCACAGAAGGCATTACCTCCAAAAGACACTGTCCCCATTGAGTCGGCCTGGACTTGCTGTCTCAGGGCTTCATGTTGTTCCTTTGTTGGCTGAATACCGAGATAATTGAGAGCCTGCAAGGAAATGGACTACGTGAAGCAATTTTCAAACCTCCAAAGGGTAAAACATTTCATTAGAACCATATTTTACAATGTAGTGGAAAATCAAATCACCACTGGGGAAACTGTGACCAGAATTAGATCCCTTGGAAAGTCTGTTGACTGTAGGTTAACTCCCTATAAAGGATTGCCTTCCCCAGCCTGCCACCTACCTCCCCCACAGCAAATATCATGGCAAATGCCATATTTACAAACATGACTGCAGGGCCAGGAAAAAATATTTTCTAGTCTATGTGATTTTGCAGAAGAAAAATAACAAAAAATTTTTATTGAAGTCAAATTTATAGATAACATTAAAAAAAACATGAAAAGCATTTGGTTGCTGTCTTGAGACTAGAAATGAAGTTGATAGAATTGTGTTAAATGGAAAATATTTTTAATTTTGGCTGGTTTAGGGCTACACATAACTCCAAAGAAAATAAAGAAAAGGTTTCCCTAACACTTATTTCTCCATCAGGCTGACCTGATGGTGACCTGATTTCTCTTGGTGTAAAGTAACTTCTTTACAATTAAAAAAAAATAAAAAGTAGATACTTCCACTTGTACTCTCCTGTACTTTCTGTAATCTTTAGCCTTAAATAGACTCAACCATAATTTCCAGTTAAGAGACATTTGCAGCCCACTCTGATGAGGTCCTGGGGCTATGTGCTAGCCAATGAGAAAGTACTGGAGAGAGCATGCAGGAAGTCTCCTATCAAAAGCAGAGGAGGCGCTTAAGAAAAAGAGAAAAAGAAAGAAGTGAGCAGGCACCCTAACTCACACAGCACCTCAACGATGATGATGGAATAGGCAGCCTATCTGAAAGGCTGGGATATGGGTTTCTGACACTTGGAGTCTCTGTGCTCCTCTCTGGTTATTTTCTTCTGGACTTCTTTATGGTAAGAACATTGTTTCCAAAGGAAACCACTGCTATTTGGGATTCTCTAGTTATATATACTGCAAACTAATCTGAATGCGTAAGAACTGCCTGGGTGCCCTATCACTGGATTTTTAGCAAGAGTACATACTGTGTCAGTCAAATTAAACCTAAACAAAAGTTATTAAAGGTAATTATGCTTGACAAATATCTTCTCATTTGGAATATGTTCAAGTCCTTTAACTAAACACTTGTTTGGTGTTTACTGTTTGTCAGGCATGCAATTCTGGGCAATGGTATCAACAAACAACGTTGTCTCTAGCCTTAAAAATCATATGGTCTTTAGGGTGAGAAGAACATGCAAATAATTTTAGTAAGCACAGGATTTTATTTAATACAGGTGTATAGAGGGCACACTATCAACAAAAGCCTTTGTTTATCTTATAGGCAAACTCACAATTTGACTGGGCACAGTGGGAGGAAACAGAAAGAAGGTCGAGTATCAGGAAAAATAGTGTTTTGAAAGTTGGTCTAGAACCATTCATCTACCCTACCAAAGCCAGAATTACTGTTTACATAACATTCAAGAAAGATTTTTAGCATTTGTGTATGTGTCTGTCTTTTCATCTTGAAAAAGTTACAAATATTTTTTAAAGAGAATACAAAGAACACCTACATACTTGGCTATCTTAATATATTCAATGGTATTTATTTAAAATCCATACATATTTTCCAGAAATAAGACTACAGATTGAGTTGAAAGCTTCCTCTATCAATCATCACAGTAAATGCTATTCTAAAGTCAATATATTCCTCTTGCCCATTCTTTACTATTACTTAGTATGTAAGTACATGTTCCCTGTTTAATGTCGTCTTGAATGTGTGCACTTAGAATTTTATACAAATAATATAACCTAAAAGGATAACTACAAATTTTTAGTTTTATCTTAACTTAATTATTTTGCAGTTGCTTAGTATTGCCTACATATGTAATTCACTTATTTTGTCGTATTTCATTGAATTAAAATATTTTAATTTATTATCCATTCTCTGATTGATAGACATAATTACATCATCATTTTTATCATAAAACACTATATATCTCTTATAGATGCATATAATTTTATCTACTGCATATGCATATAAGAGACGGTGATGAAGCTGGGCGGTGGTGGCGCATGCCTTTTATCCCAGCACTTGGGAGGCAGAGACAGGTGGATCTCTGTGAGTTCGAGGCCAGCCTGGCCAACAAGAGCTAGTTCCAGGACAGCTAGGGATGTTACACAAAGAAACCCTGTCTTGTAAAACCAAAATAAATAAATACACAAATTAATTTTTAAAAAGAGGAGGTGATGAACACAGACATAGTGTCCACTCTACTGCTGCTCTATTGTTCTTCACCTCTGAGAACATGATTACTCTTTTACACATGCCAGCAAAATATAAACAATCTTAGCTTCTTACATTCTTAACAGAACAGAATGTGTTGTTTTCACAAATGAAGATTTGTGACAATAGCAGAAACATGTTGTTAATTTGAATTCTTCTAGTTACCAGAAAATGAGACATATTTTGCATGTTTGCTATCAAAAATTGACACACAAGTTGTTAAAAATATTATTTAAATTTTAAGACATAGAGTTTTCAGATATAAGTTTTAGTACTGGTTGGGAATCTGGATTTGGTCTGCGCTACTGACAACCAACACAGTAGATATTGCCCAACTTAGAAAGAAAACTATTCTGATGTTGGGGAAAATAACTATTCCCAATTTATGTGGTTTTCCAGGTTTTTTCCTCTGACTATGTAAAACTTACACTTACTAAAACTTTTTTTTTTACAAATTAAGCTTTACTCTATATAATTTTTAAGTTATATGTATATAAAGACTTCTGTAATACAAAGGACACAGTAAATAAGACAAAACTGCAGCCTACAGAATAGGAAATGATCTTTACCATTCCTATGATATCTGACAGAGGGATGATCTCCAAAATATATGAAGAATCTAAGAAACTAGACGTCAACAAACCTAAACAACTCAATTAAAAAATGGGGGTATAGATCTAAACAGAGAATTCTCAACAGAATAATCTCAAATGGCCAAAAAACATTTAAGGACTTGCTCAATATCCTTAGTCATTACGGAAATTCAAATCAAAACAACTCTGAGATACCATCTTACACCTGTCAGAATGGCCAAGATTAAAAACACTTATGACAACTTATGCTGGAGAGGATGTGGAGTAATGGGAGCACTGCTTCATTGCTGGTGGGAATGCGAACTTGTACTGCCACTTTGACAGCTTCTCAGAAAATTGGGGATCAATCTACCTCAACATCCATTATTCCACTCTTAGGCATATACCCAAATAATGATCAATCATACCACAAGGACATTTGCAATAACCTGGAAACAACCTAGATGCTCCTCAACTGAAGAATGAATAAAGAAAATGGGGTACTTTTACACAATGGAGTATTACTCAGCTGTAAAAAAAAACAAAAAACAAAAAAACAATGACATCATGAAATTTGCAGGCAAATGGATGTAACTAGAAAAAAAAAATGATTCTGAGTGAGGTAACCAGATCCAGAAAGACAAGCATGGTGTGTACTCACTCATAAGTGGGACTCCTTCTTCCCAGATGACTTCAGCTGTGTCAAGTTGCCATAAAACCCAGTAGACATAATACAACTGCCTGGCCAGTGGACTCCAGGGACCTGCTTATCTGTGCTTCTCCACAAGCCTCGCTTTTTAAAATGTGAGTTCTAAGGGACTGAACTCAGGTGTTTAGATGGCAAGCACATTACCGTGCACTGAGCTATCATCCTAGCCAAAGAGAAACTAATTTGCATATGAGATTAGTAACAAGGGTTTTATTTGTAGTTTACACTAGTGAACTACTATGAACTTCCAAACTTAAATGTTATTAAATAATTGAAACTCAAGCTGTCAATTATTTAGTTGAATAAGCTAATTCAAGAAACCAATGGCTCCACAACATTCTCTTCTCCAAGAACAAGGCAGCTCTTTCCTTCTGTCTTGTGAAGAAAACAAAATTTTAAGGGATTTACCATTTCCAGTTTCTCTGCCTTCAGGCGAACAGAAGGATTTAGGGAAATCTTCTTTCCTTGTGGTCCAGAATCATCATCAGTCCAGGCAGGAGCAACATCTAGGAGACAACAGGGTGCATATTAATTGGAGATCTAATAGGAACAGAACTTTTCATTTGACAAGCTGTGTTCTGGGCTCCTGCTGTTCAAAAATAAATCTGGTTAAACAGTTGGCAGGTCTTACTTTTGTTTTTATGAATTTTTCCCCTGAAAGTCTAAAATGTTTCGTATAAGTCAGCTTTACTTGAGTGTTGAAAGATACTCTACCGCCGGGCGGTGGTGGCGCACGCCTTTAATCCCAGCACTCGGGAGGCAGAGGCAGGCAGATCTCTGTGAGTTCGAGACCAGCCTGGTCTACAAGAGCTAGTTCCAGCGCAGGCTCCAAAGCCACAGAGAAACCCTGTCTCGAAAAAACCAAAAAAAAAAAAAAAGAAAGATACTCTATGCAGCATAGTAAATTCTGCAATATGAAGTCTCAGGGAAACATTAGCCTAAAGACAAGAGCCCTAACCATTATGATGCGCACCATAATGCCCTGGTAACTGGAAAGCAAAAGCCTCCCTGTTCAAGCAAGGGAAATAATATTAGAGTCAGAAAGACCATGATATTTCCTTGACTGGAAAAGAGAGTACTGCTGTGGAAGTAGTCTGGAAAAATGCTAGTGCAACTTCTAACACTTATGCACCAAAGGATGAAGTGGACATGCAATTTTTTGAGCTAAAAAAAAAAATCCCGTTCCATTTTACAGAAGGACTGAGTTTCTAGCAGTAAATGCGGACTTTTAAAGAGTTAAACAATATACTCTCCTCCTCCATTTCCCTGTATGTTTTCAATGCAGCTTAATTATGCAGATATGCTTTTTCCTGTTTGCCAGAATGTAAAGTTAGATGCCACCAGAGGCCAGCCCTTGAGAGACGATTTAATATGCCACAGTTTTGAAGACAAATTTCTACAATTTATGTCAATCCTTCCTATCTAAGTTGTCACTGTTCTAAATACACTCTTAAATGGTATTTTACTAGTTCTACATAGAAACAAGAGGAAGAGAAAAAACTTTTTGAAATGTCACATCTTTATGCAGTGTTTTAATTTTTTTAAATTTCTCAGAGCATCTGTCTCTAAGTACAGAATGATTTGCATTCTCTTTCTTAAGAACATAAGAAGCACATATGAAAATAAAGAGTCTTCCTCTAAACCTTTAACACATCCTCAACATTCTATGCAAAATCTTTAATATAGCTTATAGGTGTTAAGAGTAGATATAAAAAAAATGTCACTGACTTTTAGTTCCAAATGGAATTAAACCTTGAGAAGGGTTGACTCTAGTGTGACAGAATTTTTACAATTCTGCTAACAGCAAGAAAGACTCTTTTGTTGTCATGACATCTAATTGCTGGCCATGAGGTTAAGAAATATCAAATCCCTATTTTTAAGTATTAAAAGAAACTCCGTAGCAAACTCACAGTGTGGTAGAGAAGATTACCATGGGCTGAAATGGCATGTAAGAGCAAAGAGAGGGAAGGAAACTCTGTTTCTCATCTTTAAGGGTGCATCTTGAGATCTGTTTTCAAATTGGTGCCTGACCTACAATTAAGGGTCCCTAACATCGGGTGAACTCATGCTAACCTATCCATGGTTTCAGTCCAAGTCTAACTGGGCTTAAAAGATTCTGTTCAAGTTATGTGTGTGAAAGTGTCACCGAGTAGGTTAAAGCAACGGGCAAAGGAGAGAGAAGTGAACACACCTGACAGCCACATACACAAGAGACACAGTTTGACTGTTTACCTACAGCTAACTGATATGGTAAGAGGTAGAAATAACAAATCAGCTCTATTTTCCCCCAGGTAGCTAGTGAATGAATTAGACTGTGTTCACAAGTCTTTGTAATAACCACGATGGCATAGGTGTTACTATTCTCACCCCCCAAACCAAGGCCTGACGACAAGGTAAAGAAATTGAACCAGATTGTACATCCAGGCAATGACAATGCTATGGTCTCTATCTCTAGTGATTCCACCAACCAGTGTTGCTCTGAGTCCACATTTTTCATCGTCAAGTTTTCATCGAAGTAGAAAGACTCCAACTGGTGTTTGTCAGGGACGGTAAAGACAAAAATCAGTGAAGACATGGAAACAACTACAAAATCTGAGAAGAGACACTGTGCGAAGAGGAAAGGGAGATAATGCAAAACTATCCCAAGGCTTGGCTCCACAGCAAGCACCGTGCCTTGGCAAGAGCTCATTTCTTCAGCCTACCTTCCTCTCTGTACTGACTTCCAAGTTCAGTCTTGAAGAGGTGCACGCACACCAGAGCGTGTTGAAAATTCAGAATTGTTTAAACCATAATGTCCCTCAGACCTCAATTCCAATGACTCTCTCTATCCCTGTCTCAACCTCCCATTTGCTTCTCTCTGGGGGCCCTCTGCTTCTGTTCATTTTTGGATTAGAAAGGAAATGCTCTGTAAGAGTATGATCAACACTGTAAAACTAAGTTTTAAACATTACACAGAATTTTAGAGGGTAGTTTTCCCCATCAGTGCTGTTTGGGCTTTAGAAGGCTGAGTGCAAAGGAATTAAGCCTTGTCCCCCTGCTCACCTAATGACACCATTTCTTATTCCCTGAGGAAGTCTTCCTTATCTGCAGTTCTCTCAGAAGCAAGTGTATTAGTGAACTCAGTGCCATAATGAACAATTCTGAATTCTTGGGCTAATTTATGTAATGGACAGATAATCTTAAATTATCTTCATATGTAATGCTGATCTTAAGTATTCTAAACCAATTTTATACTTGCAAATAATTCTCAGACAAAAACAGAGAAGAGCTATCTTATGTTTATTTTTGTTGAGGTTAATATTAAAACTTGTTCACATTTTTAAAATAAATACTGCACTGGTTTAAATGTGAAGGATCCCTGTGGGCTCAAATTTGAATAGTGGGTCCTTACTGTTGGTATTACGTGGGGAGGTTACGGAAGTTAGGGAGGCTTTGTGGGATCTAGCTTATGAAGGAGAGTCGGGAGGGTTATGTGTGTCTTTAATGGTTTATATTCATTTCTGAATCTGGCTTTCTCTGCAGCGTGGGACAGTAATCATGTGAGGAGCTTTGCCTCATGCTCCCACAGTCATGGGGTTAGCCATGCCTTTCCCACCGTAATGGACAGACTCTTCCCTCTGAAACTGTGACCCCAAATAATCTTGTCTTTTAGTTGCCTCTGTCAAGTATTTGGTCCACTAATGAGAAAGCTAATGCGAATACCAACTAAAGGAGTCTAGAAGGTGATACTTAAGATCTAATATGGGAAATCTCTGCTGATGTACTTACATGCAGAGAAACCACAACATATGCAAGTTATCTGGAGACAATTTTGAGGGTTACCCTCCCTGCACTGTGTAAAACCCCACCCAGTAAATCTTGCCTACTGCATTAATGCAGAAATGTAAACGCTGGTCTGAGTTAATGCTAATTCTATCCTAGAAAAAGTCTGCTAATGTTTTAATATTTTAATTTTATAAATGACTTAAATACATCTCTTAATAACTACTTTCCTATTGCAAATTCAAGCAGATTTTCTTATAGCCCTTGGTACAAATCTCACTTTACTTACAACGGAAAAATCTGTGCTCTCATCAGAGCTATCTCTTAGGGTCTGTGGCCCCTCACATATCTGAGCTCTATGCTTTTGTTAATGACACATTCTTAAATTAAGATGGTCTTCTGCCAGTTTCCTTTAAGACGAGGAAACTGCCTGATTTTTGAGAAGCTGAGGTGTCTTAATTATTTTTTGCATGGTATGATGAGTTTGTTGCCGTAGCCTGGTTTTGGAGGCAGAAGGAAGGACAGAAAATTGACTCACCAGGAAGAAGCCCTCACTTCTGCTCTAAAACCATGCTCTTGCTCTGGAATGCTATCTGAGCTACATGTTAGCTTATGTTTCTGCAACATGATTAACATAAAAATCCTGCTGAAAATGTACCATGTACCAATCACAATGCTAAGCGCTTGACATGTGTGACCTTTAATCTGTAACTTCCCTTTATGGCAACCATCTAAAGGTCACGGAGCTAAGAAATCAGGATGAAGGTTTAGGAACTCCCAGGCTGCTCCTGTGTTTTCCCTGTACAACATGCAGTTCACTGGCCGTTTCTACCGATTGTATTGGAGGTGCTTGCTCACTCTCTCCTTAGTCTACTGTGTAAATGTCTTTACAATATTGTGTACAATACAAAATCCATATGCATGCATAAATCTATGAAGAAATACATGTACATTTGAATGCTTTTTTTATTTGAGTGATGAGGACGTTAACCTCATTAAGTATTTTACAGTAATATTAAGTAACTCACAGAGATCCTAAATCTCTCTGGAATTCCTGCTGTGCTGTGTTTATTGTTAGCTAAGTAACGTTTAACAAATGTACACTAAACAAATAGTTAAAGGGACTAATTAGCTTGGTCACTTTAAAAATTGGAAATTTACTACATACATATATTCTACAATATAATCAAGGAATAAAGGGCCCTGACTTTCACCACGGAGCAACCCTGACTTACCCAGCATCTTGGATAATCTACTTTATTCATCTATCTTCTTCTTTCCATGTGAATTCTCAATTTAAAAAGAAAACAGTGTATCAAGAGACTGGATGTTAATTACATGAAAGAAATATTAATTAATAGTATTTCCAGGAATCACTAAATCTTAGTAATTAAAAGGTATATAATTTTGGCTAAAAATTACTAACCGACTGGAAAATACTTCTCCCGATCAGAGGAAACATATGATGAATAGAGCATAAATCCCTGGGAAGTCTGTCTCATGGTGACTGTTTTTATTTTTTTGTGTGCTAGGGATTGAATACAAATGTTTATGCCTGGGAAGCATGTGTTCTTCTACTAAACTATACAATTTATCCATATCCCAGTAGCTACTTAATCTAAACTAGTTCTCTTTATTTTGTAATTCTTAGCAAAAATAGTGGCATTAAAAATTACTACATGTGATGTGGAAAATCCTTTTGTATATGTGTTGTTTTTAATTGGTTAACGAATAAAGAATCTGCTTGGGCCTATGACAGGGTAAATAAGAGCAAGGCAGGAATTCCAAGCAGAGAGGGAGGACAAAAGAAGGCAGAATCAGAGAGATGCCATGTAGTTGCCGAAGGAGACAGATGCTGGAACTTTACCCAGTAAGCCACAACCTTGTGGTGATACACAGAATAACAGGAATAGGCTAATTTAAGATATAAAAGTTAAAAAGCCTGAGCTAACAGGCTGAGCAGTGTTTTAATTAATATAGTTTCTGTGTGATTTTTTGGGGTCTGGGCAGTAGGAAACAAATGATCCTTACAAATTGGTGCCCAACGTGGGGCAGCAACATCCACATAAAACCTGAGAGAACTTGAAAAAAAATTCTAGACACAAAAAACAGAGTTTAGCACAGCTTCTTAGAAGCCACGTTTTTTTTTTTTTTTTGTTTTTTGTTTTTTCCAGATAGGCTCTGTTTGCTGGCAGTGGGCAGGAGCACCACGGCTCCTTTAAGAGAGGTCGTCCTGATTCAGCATTGGCAGCAAAGCCTGCGTGGCTTCTTAGGGGATGGCATCCTGGTTTGTGCTAACAGTACAAA